>PVJX010041465.1:0-14641 GCA_004027295.1 Dolichotis patagonum
AATACCCATTGATCATTTTCTGTTATTCGGTTCAGAAAGCCCTGTAATTCTTTCACTCTATGCATGGCTTTATACTATTGTGATATGTTTGATATTATTGTATTTGAAACTATGCTCAACTATAGCAGAGTAAGAGATATGGTGTTAGCTACTGTTGATGTCCAGTTGACTTAATGTAAAGTACTGTGTTGCCTATGTTTTCCTGTTCTGATCTGCTCTGTACTGCCCCCTTTTTTTATTCTCTTTCAAATTAAAAAAATAATAAAAAAAGAAAATGAGAGTCTTTTGGAGTGGCTGAAGTATGAAATTGTTTCCAGTGAATGTAGCCTGCCACTGTTAGTTTGTAACTCAGGTTCTCCATGTTGCTAAAGTTCCCATGTAAAACAATTGGTATATGTTGCACTATCTGTATCAAAATACATCATAACAATATTTGCTAGGAATCTCTCTGTTCCATATATTATACATCCCTGTAATTGAGAAACATGTCCTGATATCATGTGGGATCTTTTTATTATTAAGTTTACTGATAGAATTTAGATATGCATGATGATCTTTCTCTTAGCTACTTTTCTCATTACTGAGAGAAAATAACAAGACATCCAAAGTTAAAAGGGGAAAGGTTTATTACCTTAAAGTTTTCAGAGTTTTCAGTTCATACTTGGCTGGCTATAAGGCAAGGTGGTATGTGGCAGAGGGGCAATCGTTCATGACTGTGAAACATAACAAAAGCAACAGGAGAGATGTGGGGTACAAAAGCCTCTTTAAGAACCTCATGTCCACTTGGATTAGGGCTGTGCCAATCCAGTCAGTGGACTGATCCAGCAAACTTTTTGAATTAAATGTGTTTATTGAATGCAGCATACTGTTGGATATCTTTTTTTGATATCTCCAGCCAGTCTGTTTATTTTGATTGGCAAATTGAGATCATTTACATTGATGGTTAAAGCTGATATGTATTGGACAATTATTTTCATTTATTTTATTATTGTTCATTTTTTTCTTTCCCCTCACATTGATATATTTCCCTGCCTGGTGGATTTTTTATCTTGCTGTTTTTAAATTATGATTTTAATTATATCTCTCTAAAATACCCTTCAGAATTCTTGTAAAGGTGGCTTGGTGGTCATGAATTTCTTGAGTTGTTCTTTATTGTGCAAGCATCTTACTTCACTGATTTTGAAAGAGAATTTTGTAAAGTACATAAGTCCTGTTGAAGGCTGCTTTCTATCTGACCATGAAATACTTCACTGCAAGCTCTCTTTGACTTAAGGATTTGTGTTTAAAGTCCACCTTGATTGTGATGGGTTTTCATTTATGGATGATTTGCTTCTTTTCTTTAACACGTTTTAATACTCTACAATTGTGCTGAGTTTCTGGAATCTTGATGAGTCTATGCCTTGGTGTAATTGTATATTGGTCATAGCTAATTTGAGTTCCATTTGCAGAAGTTATTTGGATTTCAAATTCTTTTTTGATGTTTTGGAAATTTTCTGTCATTACTTATATGAATATTTTGTTTTGTTTCTATGTGTGGCATTCCTTTTGTCTCAAGCTTTCTTATTAACTCCAGGTGCTCTTTTGTTGTTCTTCTTTGCATCACTGTACAGTAATTTGATTAATTTTTCCTGACATGAGCTCTTTTTAAGATATATTTCTTTCATGGTCACTAGCTTGAATCCTGTCTTCTAACTCTGACTTTCTGTCCTTGCCTTTATTCAGTCAGTTGTGTATACATTAAATGCAATTTTCAATCTCCAGGATATCTGTTTGAAAGTGTTCCATGGATTCTACTTCTTTCCTAGTTGGACATTTATGATTTCCATATTTTCCTTAGCTCTTTTGTTTTCCCTCTGTGTCTAGTCTAGAATCATTGAGTGACACATTTTTGATTGCCATTTCTTTTTATCTGAGATAATTTTCTTGCTAGCCTCATTTATCTGGTTCTTTTTTGTCATTCTGTAGGTATCATTCCAGAAAATAGAGATTATTGACTTTTGATTTCCTCTACCTCATTGTCCCCTGGACTTGTCATTTGTGGGTTGGAATTCTGGTTTGCATTTGGTTTATGCATCTTGTAGATTTCTATTTTTCATATTAATTTGTTTCTGGGTTGATGCTTGTATATTTTATTTTATGTATTTTTTTAAGTGAGAAAGAAAAGAAAATTACAAAAGACAAAATAGAAAAAAACAAGAAAAGTAGAAAACAGAGTTCACAAAAAATTAACATCCTAAAATCACTAGTTTATACATTACATATTGTTAACTTAAAAATAGTTATTAAAGTTACAAAATCAAAGCATAAAAAGGTGACTAGACACTCAAAGATTGACAGTACAAACTCTTCTGTTCAATGATCTAACAAAAGCTCGGTAATATGGTCATCTATTTTATGCACTATACATACAATTATATATATATATATATATATATATATATATATATATATATATATGCACTTTCCTTCCCTTTCACTTTTACAATATGTATTATATCTTATACTTTTATATCTATTATACTTTTTGGATACCATTATTCTGTCCACTTTTATTATTTTTTACACTAGAGAGACAATGTGATATTCACAAATGTGAGTCTTGCTTATTTCACTGATAAGGATATTCTCAAGTTGCCTTCATTTACCAATAAAGGCCTCAAGATCATCTTTTTAATA
The DNA here is from genome assembly GCA_004027295.1 of Dolichotis patagonum. NCBI lineage: Eukaryota > Metazoa > Chordata > Mammalia > Rodentia > Caviidae > Dolichotis > Dolichotis patagonum. Next base: position 2,677 of record PVJX010041465.1, read on the forward strand.
GCTGAATAGTATTCCATTGCATAAAAATACCACATTTTTTTATTCACTCTGCAGTTGGGCATTTTAGTTGTTTCCAAGACTTAGCTCTCACAAATTGTGCTTCTATGAATATAAGTGCACATATATCATTGTGACATGACCTTTTCAGTTTTTCTGGGAAAATACGTAGGAGGGGAATAGCTAGACTGAATGGAACTTCCATCCTAGTTTTTTGAGGACTCTGCATACTAACCTCCACAGTGGTTGCACCAGTCTACACTCCCACCAACAATGGAGAAGTGTTCCTTTTTCCTCACAGCCTTGCCAACATTTGTTATCATTCCCCATTGTTTGAGAAACCAGTAATTACACTGAGTTCAGAAATGTCTAAATCAGTAACTCAAAGTCAATGCAGAAGTAATTCGTATTTCTGAACACTAACTTTGGCCAGCTTCCAACTATTCAGTTTTATTTCTAATATACTAATTTCATGGCTAAATATATTGTAATGATCCATTTCTAACATGGAACCTGTGGCGCTCCATGTTTATACTTTCATGAGACTACGGAGTTATGTTGGAAACTGTGAATTTCTCACCCTAAAGCAAAGGGGCGACACTGGAACATACTTCTATATTTTCCAACATCAAAATTATTGAGAAGAAGAATCACATTTGAAGACTTCAACAACTTTTGGATTCAGAAGGTTTTTCAAAAGAGTGGAAATGTTTCTGATTTCGTTATGATCAAGTATAGTTCATTTTGAATTTGTTAAAATAAGAATGATGTTGAGCATGAGTAGTAAACTTGGAATTTATTTAAAATTGATATGTCAATATCAACTTATGAATTATGTAATGTAATTACATAAAAAAGATGAAGAGGATGAGAAAAGTGTCAAAATGGAAATATATTTTCAACTTTTTTTATATTTTAAAATTAAAAAATAATGTCACTAAGTGTTAAGGACTTATTTGTCCATTTGAGAGATGGTAACACATGTTCAGACTGTATATACAGACTAGGTATATCAATTAAAGGTGTCATTTATGTTTAAAGTGAATCAGTTTCAAAGTTTTTCCTAAAAAAGACCTAAATTTCAATTTTAATATTAAGTATATATTAAGATAATGATTTTCTTGATTGAAATACAGTATGTTATTAAGATTTTCAATAAATTGAAGCCTTTGAGTGACTATTCATTTGAACTGCATGAGTTGCACTGGATTTCTAGGTGGATGCACACACACACACACACACACACACACTCATGATATGAGCACAGCTGACACCACCAAGTAAGTTTTGACCTGCCTCTCTGAGGCTATCTTCTCAATATTGAGACCAAACTATTGTTTGGAATTGAATTGTATCTCCTTATATGTAATGTTAATCTGTATACTTGTGCACAACACTATAACTTAATGTTTCAGAATATTTGGGCAGGCTTAGGCAGTGAATGATTTAACACTTGTAACAGCCAGATTAAAATGAGACTTAAGAGACAGAGCATTGAAAGTGGTTTGTGGACACACATTAAAATTTTATAAAAAATTTGACTTCACAAGCCAATACATTTGAGAATAATTCTAGTAAATGATACTAACAAAAAATAACATCTACACAAGAGTTACATCTACACATCTACACAAGAGTTAAAAGAGACACAAGTAGCAGAAAACAAAACATGAATAATTTAAATAACTTAGCATGGAGTAAAGTACAGATATTGAGAATTTGCATAGGTTGAAAAAATATGGAAGTTAAACTAGGGTTAACAACCTGAAAGGCATACACTCATCTGCAATAGCATTGCTGTTTATAGTTTTAGGCAGCAGAATTTGATTTATGTACTGCAATGATTATAATAAAATGAAGATGTATTTTAAGGTAAAAAGATTTTATTTTCATTCAGACTTTGGTAATGAATACTGAAGGTGGTGTTTAATTCTGTAAATTAAAATACGTGGTAGTGACTAGATGTGGTTGATATTCTTAGAATATCTATTCCTCCTAACATTTCTCTGGCTCTTTAAATCTGTCAAGGAGTTGTTATCAGATCTTATGAGAATAATGTAGCACTTAGGAAGAAAGATGCAGCCCAGAAGCCCTGCTCCAGAGGCCAAGATGGAGAAGACCTCCATGGCCACCATCACTTTCCCCTTGCTGCTGTGGTACACAGGGAGGAATGTGACCCACACACTGCAGAACACCAGCATGCTGAACGTCAGGAACTTGGCTTCATTGAAGGTGTCAGGCAGGTTTCTGGCCAGGAAAGCCACAGTGAAGCTGACCAGGGCCAGGGAGCCCAGGTACCCCAGGACACAGTAGAAGGCAGTGAGGGAGCCCTTGTTGCACATGATGATGATGTGGCCATGTTCAGAGTGTGCATCTGTGTCAATGTAGGGTGGATTTGTCCCCATCCAGATGGCACAGAGAGTGAGTTGGATCAGGGTGCAGATGGGGATGGTGTAGTTTGGTGCCCCTGACACCAGCAACTGCCTCATCTTTCTGCCTGGACCAGTGATCTTAAAGGCCAGAACCACAGTAATAGTCTTAGCCAGAACAGAGGAAAGAGCTACAGTGAACACAAGTCCAAATGTGATTTGTTGGAGGATGCAGGTGACTGTGTAAGGATGGCCAATGAAGAGCAAGGCACAGAGGAAGCACAAGAAGAGGGAGATGAGCAGGGTGTAGCTGAGAGTCCTGTTATTGGCCTTGACTATGGCAGTGTCTCGGTGCCTCACAAAGATTGCCAAAATCACAGCTGTGAGTACAGAGAAACTCAGAGCTATGTGGGTCAGAGCCATCCCTAGGGCATCCTCAAAGGATAGGAAGTCCACAATCTTGGGGAGACAGCGATCTCTGTTTCTGTTTGTGTACTCATGCTTTGGGCACTGTATGCATTGCTCTGCATCTGGGGAAAAAGCAAGCATTCAGTATTTCTTTTTCAGAAATTCTTCCTTTTTATGAAGTTAATGAAATTCACATCTTAAACAGTTTACAAGAATTGATGATATTATGCGTGATGAAATGAACAGTTAATTTGAAGAAAGAGACATTATAGTATCCATTGCTGATTCTATATTGTCCTACTGTGAACTCCAGTAATGATTTTATTCTTTGTTCATAGTGGTTTTAGTCTGTTATGCATTGTTTAATTTCAATATACATGTAGGTATGGGCAGCTATTTTGAGGAGAACAAGAGGCATTCTGGCAGCCATTGTTGATTTTTGTATTGTCTGGTTTTGAATTTCTATAATGCTTTCATCATCCTGTTCTGATAAGTTTAACACTATTTTGTTTTGTATGAATTCATTGTGTGTGAAGACGTGGACAACTATTTAGAAGAAAACAAAAAACATTACTGTAGCCACTGTAGATCTCCTGTTGTCTTGCTTTGAAATCTGTGTCAGTTACATTGTTTTCTTCTGACCTACTTTGTTCTGTTTTATTATATTTAGTTTTAATCTCTTTAAAATAAAAAGTTACATTTAAAATGCAAAGAAATTCACTACTTCTTCAATTTTACTATGAATACATACTGGTTAATATGTACTATTATGATGTACCAGATTGAATTTCTATGTGCCTGACTCAGAAATAATTCATCTAACTAATGTCATATCAAATGCATTCAAGTGGCATGTCCACCAGATTTAACAGGATAGGATAGGAGGCCAGGTCATCCTGAGCCTCAGTTAAATCACTATGATTATGAGCTCCTCTCCATAGTTCTGACTCTCCTCAGTCTTCCTCAGGATAAACTTTTTATTGGTACAAAATTCACTCAAAGCAGTCTATTTTGAAATTTCCCTCATTCCTCCTCAAATGGCAAAATGCGTAGTCCTAATATAACTTGAGTTTTAAGATTGCTCTATTGTTATCCAATTATAATCTGTCAAAGCTATCATCCTGTCTGACTGGACAAGTGTTTCCTCACCTTTTAACTTTTGTGTTGTTATTCTTGTGAATAATGTTTCTTTCAGCAATCATATTTAAATGTTCTCACATATATACTCTACAACCCATTTATAATTATCTATAGAATTTTCTGTTTTTGTTTTGTCTTCATACATTTGTAATTCTTTGTGACTCCTTTTCATTAATTTTCCATATAAAAATATTGAAAAACTGAAAGTATTTTCATTTTGAATGCAATTGTATTATTGGTTTATAACTCTCTGGGGGAGCAATTTGCATTTTAATCCTATTACTTAAAAACAGTGTATTTTTAAAAATATGCAATATTTAAAATTTAAAATCTCCAAAATTTAAAACCAAAAGTAAGTTTTGTGCTCATTTGCACTATATGTACCACTTGATGCAACTAACAGTTCTCACACTAATGATGAATACATAACCTTGTCTACAGAATTCAGGACATGGCATACAATGTCATACAATGATTCTAAAATACGTTTTCCACTTTATCCATTCAAGTGAGTAAAAAGTCCCTAAAATGAATGTTATTAGGCATTGCAGACATATACTTACAAAAAGCAAAAATTTATGTACTTGAAATTTGTTATAATTGTTGATTTGAGACATCAAAGCATCCACAGGAAGCTTTGAGAATCACACATGTTTTGTTTCATAGGTTACCTTAGTCCAGGCCCACTGTAAGATTTCATATTGACTCTGTCTCATTCACTTTTGGATATAAACTCAGATGACCATGGGAAACAGTGCTTCAGTTGAGTATCATAGAATCAACACCACCAGAAAAAACTATGTACCTGATGACTGTTACTATGAAAAGGGTATATTGAAGGAATGAATCAGTAGGAGAGTGGCAAAACAGTGCTTCACTCCTATCCCATTGGCAATAAGCTCAGCTTCCTATTAGTGAGAAGTTGTTAGAGGGCACAGTTATCATGGTGTCATTCTACATTTGATACCTGTCTGATTGGAAATGTGTCCCTCTGGGCAGAAAATGCAGGTAAAGCAGCAGACAGGTCTTCCTTCCTGAGGAATCTTACTGAATCCTGGACTACAGCTCTGGCTACACACTGACTGAGGAGTCTAAGAGGAAGAGAGAAGCCCTGGTTATGATTTTGCACATTATGAGCAGATGAAATATGATGTACATATTTCCAAATTAATACAACAGATAAATATTTGATTGTCATTAGGAATTGATCACGACCTCTTTTCCCACCATCTGCCAAGTTTATATGCCCTAGTTATCAAATTTGGGATAAAAATGATTATCTTTCTATTATTTTGGAAACTATTTGTCAAACATTTCTAGGGCCCAGGGTCACTTTATTATATCACAAACAACATACACATGCCGTTTTGCCTTCTGATCTACCTCATACCTTTAGAGGCATGTTTCCATGCAGTATGTTAAGTGACCTTGTACTCCAGAGGGGATTTTTACCAAGCCATTGTACTTGGCTGGACATAGGCTTATGTTCTAGAAAACAGTGAGTACAATGAGGTTATAATTTGGCGAAACACTGAGAGTAACTGCTGGGAAAAACAATGAACAAACTAACAATACGGTGCAAACATTGAAATACTGAGAGAATTTTGTGAGTCTCCATTTGAGTTTATTGTAATTATGGGATTCATAATCAAGGGGATGCCATGTTCTAACAATGAACAACACAGTGTGCAAAGCATGGTTGTTATATTAATCTGAAATTAGTGTGGAATTGTCCACATTTTGGAAGATGAAATGATATCCTGTCAGTGCAGTTGGATGCTAAGAAAAAGTATGGAGCTCAAAGGTTCTTAACACTGACAAAAGAGATAGATACTAATGTGTAGAAAATGTGAATCATATGTTAATCTCTGATTTAATTAGTGTGAGTCAAAGCATACAAAGAACTTTTACCATGCATAATTGAAAGAGATTGAGTTATTTTGATGGGTATGATTGGTACACATCTACCTATATTTTTATTGTTATCTGTATTTATCACTTAACTGCTCCACAAATAAATATCTCCAAACTAAAATATAGTGTCTTCTACAAACTTGCTGTTTCTCTAGAAGTTAGCTCAGAAGATGTGGTACAGAGGCAAGATATGAAGGTGATATTAGTGCTTAGTAGAAGGAATCACAGTCTGATTCTGGAACTGTTTCCAAGTATGTCTGTGTGTGTGTCTTATATTGAAATGGAGTCATACCTCTGTGAACCCAACAGGCCATTCTATTAACTCCTTATTGATGACTAAGCCTTGGTCATGTGGTCTCTTAGAGAAAAACTCCCCTACTTTAACCAGCACCCTAAGGCCACCTGGAAAATTCAGTGTGTTCTGGATGTCATACTGCACCACACGTTGTCTTTCCTCATCCAAGGATATGGAGAATCCAGCACTGTTTGTAAATTCCATTTTCTTCAGGTGGGGATGAAGCTGCAGGAGAGGCATCAGTTTGGAAGTGAGGAGTGCATACAAATTAAATGTATGTTAAAAATTTTGTCAAAACTAAGTGCTCACATGTCATTGTTGACAGACTGTTCTGCTTGGGTGGTCACTGTCCCATGGGTCTAAGTGGCAACCCTGAACCCCATGCATAGGTAGGGGAGTAAATAAACAGAATCACAAAGATTCTAGGTGATTGCCTCCAGAGTGGCAGCATGGTCTCTCTTCAAACCCAGACTCATAGTTTGATTTTAGACCGATTAGATGCTAATCCTCATACACTGATAAGGACTAAACATATATCCATTGGTTTAATGCATTCTGCTGATGGCACTATGAATGTGCAGAAATGCCCATGGTCATGAATATATACTCACTGATTATGTGCACTTTTCATATCTGACTTATACCTTCATAAAGCTTAAGAAAATGCACAACAAACACTGGACTGAGTCCCAGAAGCTCCACTGCCTTAGTACAGCATGCCCAGTGACCTTCTCTCAGTTCAGGATGCAGAGGTCAAGCTGGGGACTAACCACCGAGGAGATCTTTCCCACTCCCTGGGAAAAAGGACTGTGGCCTGAGGTTCCGTGGGCTCCAGTTCCCCAGGCCCAGTATCCGCCTTACAATTTAGGGAGCCAATAGCCTGCAGAGGGGAGTTAGGACCCTTCGAGGTGAGTCCTGCTGCCCAAAGGTGGGCTTGTGGAGAACTGGTGACCTGGGCTCCTGGCATTTGAACTTCTGGATAGCTACCTGTACACTGGACTGAGTACCAGAAGATCCACTGCCTTAGTGCAACACACTCACCGGCCTTCTCTCAGTTTGGGAGGTGGAGGCTGAGTTGGGGGCCTGACAGCCCGGTGTGCGCTGGCCTGGGGAGAGCTTAAAATCAGCACTCCCAGCGGTTGAGATCATACTCACCCCCTTGGACATGGGACTGCGGCCCGAGATTCTGTGGGTGCCAGTTCATGAGGCCCAGCTTCCACCTTTCAATTTAGGGAGCCAAGAGCCTGTGGGTGAGCCAACACTGCTCCAGGAGCTGAGGGTGAAGGAGGTAACTCAACACACATCCAGAGGAAGCTTTGGAATGCCACTCAAAGCAAGGAAATATAGAAAAATGACAAAAGGAAAGACCAAAACTCAGGTTCAAAACTCCAGCCCACCCCAAGAAAGCTTAGGAGCCATGTACATAGAAGAAAAAAGAATCCATACACCTGAAATGTCTGAAATGATATCAAATGAAATAAAGATGCAACTGGGGGAAGCCATGGAGAAATTCAAATGAGAAGTACTTGCCCAGGTAAAAGAAGAAATGATAAAAATAGTGAAAGAAATAGTGAACACATCTAGTGAAAACACAGCTAAAAAATTAGAGGAACAAAGCAAACAGATACAATCCTTGAATGAACATGATAAGAAACAAACAGAATACATAAAGCAGATTCAAAGAGATATACAGGAAATCAAAAATGCAATTGAAAGCTGCCAAAACCACCTCAATGAGAGTGAAGATAGAATTTCAGACCTCAAAGATAAGATTGCAGCCAGCAAACAGGAAAGATCTCTTAAAAATAACAAAGAATCAGGAAATAACAATTCAACAACTGCAAGATGATGCAAAGAAAAATAACATAAGATTAATAAGGATAAATGAAAAAGAAGGGGACAGAATAAATGATATCAAGAGGATATTTACAGAAGTAATAGCTGAAAACTTCCCAAACATGAGAAGAGAAACTGACATTTGGATAAGTGAAGCATGTAGAACTCCAATCAGCCATAACCAAAATAAAACTACACCCAGACACATAATAATCACCATCCCAGAAATCCGCCATAAGAACAGAATACTAAAAACTGTTAGAGAGAAAAGAAAGATCACCCATAAAGGAAAACCTATCAGATTCACAGCAGACTTCTCAACACAAACAATGCAGTCAAGAAGATAATGGAATGAAGTATTTCAGATCCTAAAGGAAAACCAATTCCAACCCAGACTGACATACCCTGCAAAACTGTCCTTCAAAATGGATGGAGAAATAGGATACTTCCATGACAAAGAACACCTGAAGAACTTAATGAACACCAAACCAACCCTACAAAGAATACTGAAAGACATTCTAGATACACATGGGATAAAACCACCAAGCAAGGCAGACATTTAAACAGAATGGAAACCTAATGATACAACAACAGAAAGATAACATGTCAACAATAAATCAATATATAACAGTTACAACCATTAAAGTAAATGGCCTCAACTCACCAATCAAAAGAAACAGACTGGCAGAATGGATCAAGAAACAACATCCAACTGTATGCTGTCAACAAGAAACCCATGTAACCCAAAAGGACACTCATAGACTGAAAGTCAAAGGATGAAAAACAATACTTCATGCAACAGGAAACCAAAAAAAAAAAAAATAGGAGTAGCTATCCTGTTTGCAGACAGTGTGAATTTCAAACCAATAATGAGCCAAAGAGATAAAGAAGGTCACTACATACTAGTTAGGGGAAAACTTCAAGAGGTAGTGATAACAATCTTAAATAGATATGCACCAAATTCCAGAGCACCCAGGTAAGCAAAGACTAACAGAAATGAAAAATCAAATAAACAATAACATAATTATAACAGGAGACTTTAATACACCATTGACACAAAGGGACAGATTAGCTAGACAGAAAATCAGCAAAGACATAACAGAACAGAATCACACGTGTGAACAAATGGACTTGATAGATACATACAGAGTGTTCCAACCAACAGCATCAGAATATACCTTCTTCTCAGCAGTACATGTGACATTCTCTAAAATAGACCATATACTAGCCCACAGAACGTATTTAAGTAAATTCAAAAGAATTGAAATTATCCCATGCATGTTATAGGATCATAGTGCTGTGAAATTAGAAAGTAATGATAAAAGAAATTGCAAAAAACCTACAAACACATGGAAACTGAATAATACACTCCTGAGCAATCAGTGGGTCACAGAGGAAATTAAAGAAGAAATTAAACAATATCTACAAGTAAATGAAAATACAGACTTAACTTACTGGATTTTGTGGGAATCAATGAAAGCAGTCCAAAGAGGAAACTTTATTGCATTGAGTTCCCACATTAGGAAGACAGAATGAACACAAATAAAAAAACCTGATGATACAACTCAATCATCTAGAAAAAGAAGCAGAAGCCAAGCCCAAAGCCAAAAGAAGGGAGAGAATTATAAAGATCAGAGCAGAAATTAATGTAATAAAGACTAAGAAAACAGTACAAAGGATCAATGAATCAAAGAGTTGGTTCTTTGAAAGAATAAATAAAATTGACAAGACCCTGGCCAACCTTATTAAAAAAAGGAAAGAAAAAACTGAAATTAATGCAATAAGGAATGATAAAGGTGAAATTATTACAGACTCGGTGGAAATACTGAAGATCATCAACACCTATTTTGAAAATCTCTACTCTCATCGATTCAATAACACTGAAGAAATAGACAAATTCCTAGATACATATGAACTACCAAAGTTAGATCAGGAAGATGTAAAACTGCTGAACAACCGAATTTCTATTACTGAAATTGAAAATGTAATTAAGTCCTTGCCAACAAAGAATAGCCCAGGCCCAGATGGATTCACTGCAGAATTACAAGAAATACAAAGAACACTTAATTCCAACACTCCTCAAACTTTTCAATGAAATCAAAAGGGAAGCAATTCTTCCTAAGTCATTGCTGGAAGCAAATATTACTCTAGAACCAAAACCTGAGAAAGACCCAACTAAAAAAGAGAACTATAGGCCAATCTCCCTAATGAACATAGCTGCAAAAATTCTCAGTAAAATAGTGGCAAACAGGATGCAGAAAATCATGAACAAGATTATACACCATTACCAAGTAGCATTCATCCCTGGAATGCAGGGAGGATCAACATATGCAAATCAATAAATGTAATTCACCATATCAATAGAGCCAAAAGTAAGAACCACATGATCATCTCTATAGATGCAGAAAAAGCTATTGATAAGTCCAACACTCATTCATGATAAGAACCTTACAGTGAATTGGAATAGAACGTCTTTACCTCAATATGATAAAGGACATCTATGACAAACCAACAGCCATCATCATATTAAATGGTCAAAAACTGAAAGCCTTTACCTTAAAATCAGGTGGAAATACTAGCCAGAGCAATTAGAAAGAGAGAGAAATAAAAGGAGTAAAGATAAGAAAAGAGCAAGTTAAATTATCATTATTTGCAGATGACATGAAACTTTACATAGAAGACCCTCAAAACTCTATTGAGAGACTCCTAGATATAATAAATAAGTTCAGCAAGGTAGCTGGATACAAAGTCAATACTCAAAAATCAATAGCATTTCTATACACTAACAAGAAAAGTACTGAGAGAGCAATAAGAGAAGCTACACCCTTCACACTAGCGTCCAGAAAATTGAAATACTTAGGAATTAATCTCATGAAAGAAGTAAAAGACCTATACAGCAAAAATTATAATACCCTGAAAAGGACCTCCAAAAATGGAAAGACATCCCCTGTTCATGGATAGGAAGAACAAACATTGTGAAAATGGCCATTTCCCAAAATTACTATACAGATTCAATGCAATCCGAATCAAAATACCACTAACATATCTCATAGATCTAGAGAAATCACTCCTAAAATTCATCTGGAACCAGAGGAGACCTAGAATAGCAAAGGCAATCCTAAGCAACAAAGGCCAGGCAGGAGACATCACAATCCCTGACTTGAAATTATACTACAAAGCTACAGTAATAAAATCAACATGGTACTGGAATTAAAAAAGACCTGAAGATCAGTGGCATAGATTGGAAGATACAACAATAACCACAAACTCTCTCAACGACCTTATCTTTGATAAAGGGGCCAAACATGCTCACCGGAAGAATGACAGTCTCTTTAACAAATGGTGCTGGAAAAACAGGCTATCCATATGCAGAAGACTAAAACTAGACCCATGCCTATCACCATGTACTAAACTAAAATATAAATGGATCAAAGATCTAAATATTAAAAGAGAAACACTAAAACTGCTGGAAGGCAAAATGGGTAAAAGTCTCAAAGATATTGGGGTAGGAAGAGAATTCATGAACAAGAATCAAACTACATGGCAAATGCTTCCCAGAATCAATAACTGGGACCACATTTTTTTTTCAGTTTTTTTTATTTAAAAGAGAATAAAACAAAAGGGGGCAGTACAGAGCAGATCAGAAGAGGACAACATAGGCAACACAGTACTTTACATTAAGACAACTGGACATCAAAAGTATCTAACACCATATCTCTTACTCTGTTATAGTTGAGCATAGTTTCAATTACAATAGTATCAAACATAACACAATAGAATAAAGCCATGCATATAGTGAAAGAATTACAGGGCTTTCTGAACCGAATAACAGAAAATGATCAATGGGTATTATAATATCTCATTTTTGATAAAAAAGAAAAAAATTTGTTTGAACTATCACACATATTCAAATTCTAATAAGACACAATGTGGTAGATAGAACCAATGGTAATAGAACAAAAAAAGCATGGTAGGACTTCTAAGAAGGATAATATTAAATCAGCAA
>PVJX010041466.1:0-14664 GCA_004027295.1 Dolichotis patagonum
TAGGCTTTCCTTTATAGGTGATCTCTCTTTTCTCTCTAACAATTTTTAGTATTCTATTCTTATGTTGGATTTCTGGGATGGTGATTATTATGTGTCTGGGTGTAGTTTTATTTTGGTTATGGCTGTCTGGAGTTCTATATGCTTCACATATCCAGATGTCAGTTTCTCTTCTGACATTTGGGAAGTTTTCAGCTATTACTTCTGTAAATATCCTCTTGATATCATTTGGGTTGTCCCCTTCTTTTTCATTTACCCTATTAATCTTATGTTATTTTTCTTTGCATCATCTTGCAGGTGTTGAATTGTTATTTCCTGATTCTTTGTTATTTTTAAAAGATCTTGTCTTTCCTGTTCACTGGCTGCAATCTTATCTTCGAGGTCTGAAATTCTATCTTCGCTTTCATTGAGGCAGTTTTTACAGCTTTCAATAGAATTTTTGATTTCCTGTATATCTCTTTGAATCTGCTTTATGCATTCTGTTTGTTTCTTGTATTGTTCTTTGAGGGATTTTATCTGTTTGCTTTGTTCCTCTAATTTTTTAGCTGTGTTTTCACTAGATGCGTTCACTATTTCTTTCACTGTTTTTATCAATTCTTCTTTTACCTGGGCAAGTATTTCTGATTTGAATTTCTCTGTAGCTTTCCCTATTTGCATATTTATTTCATTTGATATCATTTCAGACATTTCAGGTGTATGGCTTCTTTTTTCTTCTATATCCATGATTTCTAAGCTTTCTTGGGGAGGGCTAGTGCTTTGAGCCTGCCTTTTGGTCTTTCCTTTTGTCATTTTTCTATATTTCCTTACTTGGAGCGGTGTTCCAAAGCTTTCTCTACATGTGTGGTGAATTACCTCTTATACCCTCAGGTCCTGGAGGGGCAGTGGCTCCCCCACAGGCTTTTGGCTTCCTCACAGGGTCCTAACGCCCCTCTGTGGGCTCCTGGCTCCCTAATTTGTAAGGCAAATGCTGGGTGTGGTCACCCCGGAGCCTGTGGAATCTCAGGCAGGCCAGGCCTCTGTGCCTTGTCCCAGGCAGGTCTCCAGGAGGTTCCCTGCGAGTGAAGGGTGGGCCTACAGGTCCCAAAGTGTCAGGCCAAAATGCTGGTTCCTGCAAAGTTCCCGGTCCCAAACATACCTGGCCAAGATGCCTGTCTCCACAATATCCCCAATCCAAACAGCCCGGGCCACTCTGCGGGTCCCAGAGGTTTGGGTTCCAAAGAGACAGGCCGTGATGCTGGTCTCTGGGAGACTTCCTGGGTGTGAAGGGCGGGGCTATGGGCCCAAACAGTTCCAGGCAGTTCCCTGTGGATGAAGGGCGGGCCTAACAGTCCCAAACAGTAGCAGTTCCCTGCGGATGAAGGGCGGGCCTACCAGTCCCAAACAGTCACGCCGAGATGCAGGTCTGTGCAGACTTTCAATTCAAACAGCCCAGGCCACTCTGTGGGTCCCAGAGGTTTGGGTCCCAATGAGACAGGCTGTGATGCTGGTCTCTGGGAGACTTCCTGGGGGTGAAGCAATTTGTAACTTTCTTAGACTTTCTTCTAAAATTGAAAATGGTCTTTAGAATGTGCTATGAAGTCCACATCTGTATCTATGTCTGGAGAAGAATCTACATTAAAATACATAAATCCAAGAAGAGCAGCTCACAGAGGGCACAGGAACTTTGACACTTGCTGTCTCTGTTCAGAAACTCAGTCATGGGTGAAAGCGAATCAAAACTTTCCCTCATTACTTGACTTTTGGAATAAGTACTCACAGAATTTCAATATTTTCTGCAAAATTCAGATATCTATTTCTCCTAAACTGCAACCCTAATTGCTTATCTCTATTAATTGGTTATTAATTCATTGCTTATTAAAATTTTTGCCTGAAACCAGCTATATGATAACAATATAATTAAAGAATTCCAAGATCACTTTATTATCATGGATAACTAAACTGGAAATTATAGACTTCACAATTTTAGACCTCTCCCATTCCTAATCAGGCATCTCACTGTGTTTGGCACATCTCATAGTATTTGAATAGGGTGTTCTGATTTTTAAAGAGGAATTTTCTTCTATTAAGCATGATTTCTAATTTTGATGTCTGCTTGGATCAGAAGAGCTAGCTCCTTAAGGAAGCCCTGTGGCTGGCTGACGTGAGTGCTGGAAACATGAGGAAAAACGCACTCCAGACGTGACGGGGACCATTTAATAGGCCTGCGGCATGAATGGAATAAAACGGAAAGAAAGAAGTCTTCCCGTTCTCTGCAGGAGCACTCTGGTCCTTGCTGTTGTCTTTGGACTTTGCTGTCCAGTTGTTTTAGGATTCTAGTACTGACTCTTGAAGCTTACAAAATTCAGACTCCTCCGTTTTCTGACAGATTCACATAGATGATTCTGGAGCTCACTTCCGGACCTTTGCCTTTACTCTCTCCTGGGTCCTCTAGCTCTCGAGTATAGTCTGAAATGTTCCCCAAAGGCTCATGTGTCTGGAAGATCATTGGATAGTGGGTGTGCTATACACAGTGGGAGATTTGTCCATGCATGGTGGTCATAGGCGTTGTGTTACCAAGAGGTTGTGCCTGGCAGATAGGGACGGGTCACTAGGGCTGTGACCCAGAAGGATTATGACCAGGTCTTTCTCTCTGGCTTCTGCCTTCTGTCTGTCTCCTAACCACCATGATACGAGTGGCCTTCCTCATCACGGGGCTTCCACCATGCCATTTCAATGTTTGAGCCTGGCAGCCATGGACTGAAAACTCCAAAATGCGTGAGCCCAATGAACCTGTCCTTTAAAATTATGATTTTGGTTGTTATAACTTAACGACTAGGAAAGTGACTAAGATTAAATCTTACACTCAAGAACACAGGGTACTTTTAACTCTTGCAAAGATAATTAAAAATTCACACCCAAGGACACAGTGTACTTTCTTTCACCTCTTGGAAAGATAATTTAAAATTGATCATTTTCAGTACAGTCATATATTTTACCAAGTCTGTGGGACACATGTTTGCTAAGAGAGAAATTTAATACACGTGCTTCACAGCTGGAGGATAATTTGAAATTAGATGCAACATGCCCAACACTCTGGTTTATGTAACTTTTCATGTTTTTCTCTATAATGAATGCTTTATTAACTAATTTTTAAGGAAAATCAGCAAAATTTGTTTTTCCTTAACTCCAATACCACTCTACTCCACTCTCAATCCTACTTCTACAGCTAAAGCAATAAAGCAGTAGGTATATTTCTGAAGTCTTTGTTTTGTACACAATTTATCACTGACAATGCACACTACATAGTTCTTAATTTTTAAAGCCTGTTTTTGTATCTTTTTTATCAAGGAGCCTATAGAATTTGAAGAGGAAGTAAAAGGAAGGACGCTTCGTATGGTATTCTGAATTCCTAGCGCTGATGAAAGTCACTGTTCCCATATATCCTAGGTATGTCCTTTGAGATCAACTGAAAATGTTCAGAGGTAACAGTGACACGGTAACAGTGTGTGTGTGTGTGTGTGTGTGTGTGTGTGTGTGTGTGTTTGGTCTGTACAAATTTCTATGTCTGCTTGCCAAGTTTTGAATACAACTTAAGGTCATCAAAGCAATGAGAAAAAATAGTCTCTTTCTTTTTCCTCAGACCATTATGTGAGCTTGGCACACTTCTATAGGTAGGAAGGGCTACCTGGCCCCTTCTAATTATACTGTGGTCCTGGCAATCAGCTCAGGAAAACTGCCAAAAGAACTTCTGCTTTAGATTCTCAGCTCCCTTGATTTGTGTCACCTTCACCAGGGATAATTCTTGTAGCATCCCAAGGTTTCCGCTCTTGAATCTGGACCTGTTTTTTATGTATTTATTTATTTTTTTGTGAGGTATTTGGAATTGAAGCAGGACTTTTGCACTGAACTACATACCCCAAACTCTTTTTATGGTTTTTTGTTTTTTAGTTTTGATTTTGAGACTCAGTCACACAAGCTGCTTACTTGTCCAGACTAGATTTGAATTTGTAATCCTCCTGCCTCAGTTTCCCAGAGTACTGCAATAACAAGTGTGGGCTACGATACCCAGTTGAATCAAGAGCTTTAATAAATGCATGTTGCACCAAATAAAGACACCTTCTGAGGCATTCCACAATAGTGTTCATTTCACTAGTGATATCTTCACAAAAAACAGGAATGGTCTTACAGTATTTCTTTCACAAAGAGCCAATTGAATAAATGATGTTCTGTTAGGGACCTGCCCACTCTTCTATCTGCTACACTATGCTATGAAACCACCGGCCCTGCCAACTCTGAGGTTTCCAAACATCTCAAACCTGCCTTCTATGGGGACAAGTGAGATAATGTCAATCTACATTTTCTTGATTTTATAATGACTGTAAGTTAATTTCAATACTTCAGCAGTTCTTAAATAGGTGGGGACAGCAGACAATTAAAACTTAATGTACTACAAATGAAGAGTTGAGTTATTTACCTCCCTCAAGAAGTATTATTGGCCTTAATTTGTTCGAGATTCGTATCATCTATGTTCTTCTTAGTTTTTGCCCACTCATTTATTCATTCGCTTACCTGATAACCACCCTAGCAAAGTCAGTGATCTCCTGTGTCTAATGTCAATTCTGCAATTGTTATGAATCCTGTTGAACTGTCTGTCCTTATTTTAGTTGTAAAAATTTTATTCAC
This sequence comes from Dolichotis patagonum, assembly GCA_004027295.1. Classification (NCBI taxonomy): domain Eukaryota; kingdom Metazoa; phylum Chordata; class Mammalia; order Rodentia; family Caviidae; genus Dolichotis; species Dolichotis patagonum. The sequence goes on from PVJX010041466.1 coordinate 4,660, forward strand.
ACAAGTGACTTTGTGCGAGTGAAATATTTTGGGGGCTCTGATTCATTGTAAACCCTTTCTGAGTTCACGCAGTCTGTTGCTTTGTTCTGTTTGTCTGCGTCATGCTATAATAATGCACCCATCAAATCTGCTGTGTCCTGTGGCCATGTGGTGCTCAGTTGTGTTTATCAGCCACATTTTCCTAAGTGCCGCCACGCTGATGGTTCCCTGCATCGCCTCCAACATTCTGTGACGAGAAACGAATGAGCCCTTAGTAGCCTACTCCCAGCACCCTGCCTCTTCTCTGAGAATTCACTCAAAGTGTGTTTCCAGCAGGGAAGGTGTTTCAGGGTTTATATTTATTCTATATAACCAAGGATTGTCACTTCTTGCTCTAGACCAATGTAGCACATTGAAAGTTACTATGTCCCCAGTGAGAAACAAAAATCTATATTACACAGATTTCTACTTTTGTCAGGCTCATCTACATAAAATGATTATCTCTGGTTTTTTTCCTTAAAAATTTTATCGATATGTGATTAACTTAAGAAACATAATGCATTTAAATTGTGAACCTTAACATGTTTTTTGGCAAAATTATCTACAAAATAAAAAGAATGAAAATATCCATTACACCTAAATTTCTTCACGTAGTTTTCCAGTTCACACTCTCCTATCTGATCACTTTTATTCATTTACCATGACTTCTAACAGTGGTTAGAAATTCCACCGTGATGACTAGAAGTGCTGAGTAGTAAATGGCAACTTCTTTCCAACCCTCCTGATTTTAGGAGGAAGCTTTCAGACACACTATACTACTTCAAAGAATTTCTTTTCACTATAGAGTTGACTGAGTCTTTGGTAAGAATAGATTTTAGATTTTGCAAATGTTTTGTCTACATATAATTTTCAGACTATAATCATATGATGCCTATTGTTTTGTAGTTTGTGAATTTAATGAATTACATTAATTGAATTTTTAAAAGTATTTACCAACCATGCATTTTGGGAACACATACCAGTAAATTAAGATGCATTGTCATTTTACATATTATTGGATTTAATCAAAGTTGTTTATAATATGTTGAGAAAATAAAATTTAATTTTTTAAAAACTTGCAGTCATTTTACTACTATTTTCTTTAAGTATTGATATATTTTGAAATAAATTTTCTTGCATGAAACATTTCCTATAAAGTAAGAAGTTGCAATCTTTGCTGTTGTATTTATTTAAATACCTTATAATCGTTAATTTAGTTGACATAACAAGACATAACTGTATAATTATATAAAATTTGAAAAGGTGAAAACATTCATTAACAAGCAGTGATCTAAAAGTATATCTACTACCTTATTTTTGTATCCATAGCACCAACATTTATCTCCACTGACCCCATAATAACCTTAATGTTCAGCTCAATGATTAAGTATTTCTCAGTAGGTGATTAGAACTCTCATTCATTTTTGTAGTATCAATAATTAACACATCTGCAAAGAGAAAGACATTTTATTAGCTTGTCTCTAAAACATATTTGACACCTTAAACTAAAGTAAGAGAGATAACCATAATACTAATTTTTTGTTAATTCGTCAAACAGAATAGTTTGTGCTGTCATTGTTTGTCTGTTCTTTTTATGCTTTGATTTTATAAGTTGAACAACTACTTCTAAGATAACAATATGCAATTTATCAACTAATGATTTCTTACTGTTATTTTTATGAAACTCTGTATTGTTTCTACCCTTTTTCCTATTTGAGCAATTAAAGTTGTTACCAGGGGAAATAGCTTATTATTTACAGTTTTTATTCGCAAACAATGTTGGAATTGGTAAAACATAAGTTCAATATTTTAAAGACAAAAATCACTGATTTTTATTCTGTAAAAATCCAAAAGTTAACAATTCTACAGAATAATCTTTTCATATCCTTGAAAACTTAACTAAAAAAGTTACAAGATATATATATATATATATCATAATATATATATGTAAATATATGTTACAAGACTTTTATACATGTGAAATTTACAAGTTTCAAATGGTTAATTTTGTCCCAGTTTGACAAAATATTGAGATTAATGACTGTCACATTTCATTATTCAGTAATTTCTAGTCTTTTTGAAGTATTTGTGTTAACCCTATTGTAGTCACTTGTTATTCCCTTTTTCCTTATAATCTAAAGTGATTGTAATATCTATATTCTTTTAAAATTATTTTGATTCATTTTTACAAATATTAAATGTTAATATCTACCATATGCCATTTTTAATAAACAATATTGCTTTAGGAACTCCACTACCTGAGTGTTCATGTTTCTTTTTAAGAAACACAAAATGGCCAGAATCTTAGAATATAATCATTAGTTTCATATGTTGCTCAAATTTTACTTTACACAAACTAGACTAATACTTCCTCTCTTCAAAATAATTCTCTCTAGTGGATATTTACTTCTTCCTTTGATGGATATTACATTTTCTTTACAAAACAAGAAAAAATCTTTTCATACACAGAAATTGTTGTACAAAAAGTTATAGCTTTTTAGGGTCATGTTCATCCAAAGGTACATTTCAGGAAAGTAGAAACATGCTTTAATCTAAAAGTTAAAAAAATCACACCAGTAACACTAATAATAAGCAGGTTGAGTAACCTTATCCAACGCACTGCCTAAACTTATCTTTGGCTTGTCAGATCAGCTTGTTGTTGGATCCACAGGTCACGGTAACAACAGTTTTTAGAGAATGAGTAATAGCCACATAAAGTTGAGAAAAAAATATAATATTATCCTGGCACTTTTGTTCCCTTCACTGTAGATATCTTATTCATACTTTTATACCAACATTTAATGTTTGCAAAATATGAGGATTCACAGGAATTATTTTTAAATTTTACTATTTTCAGGTAATTTCCTGACATCTGTAGAGTTGTTTCTTGTACATACCTAGTATTGCTACATTCACTTATAGTTGTTCAATGTAACACAGAAAGCAAGTGAAATTCCCCAAACCTCAAAATCCCCCACTTACTTATCTCTGGCATACCACACTTTTAAAGGCAGAAGTCCTTATTGGTGATGGTTTCTACCATTGGCCAGTTAATCTTTAGTTAATCAGATCCACACATCCTCTAGGCAGTCCCATAAAGTGAGAGATATATTTTTTCTACTGCAATATATTAAATCAAAGATCTTCAAAGTACTCTAGCATTTATAATGCCATGGGAAAATTATGGTAAAAGAGTTCTTTATTGTTTAGTAACCAAAAACATCAGCAATTACAAACATAATAGTCCATAAATATTGGTGAATGGAATCATAACTACAGAAATAAGATAATTATAATTATCAAAGTATCAAATGTATTATAATTTTGTTATTTGCTTACACTAAGAATAATTTCTAGTTGCTTAATAATATGAAATATCTAGATTTACATGAAGATGCTTAAGTGATTAAAATTTATATAAAACATTAAACCGAGCTAGCTATTCCCTTTCTAGGTATCTTCCTGAAGGAGTAAAAACATCATTTCACAGTGATGCATGCATACAAATAGCAGCATGATTCATAATAGCTAAATTTTGGACACAGTCTATATGTCCATCAACAATACCACAAAAGTAACACTTAGGTGGTATTTAAAAACAATGAAGTATTCCTTTGCCATAGAGAAGGACAGACGAGTTATTTGTAGGAAAATGAATGCACCTTGAGACAATAATGTCAAATGAACACAGAAGTTTAAATATTGTATAAGCTTAAATATTTTATAAGAGAAAACAAAATTATGAATAAATAACAAAATAAAAGATAAATAGGAAGAAGGAGGATAGAAGTTTTGAAAAGAGAAGGGGAAAGATGAGCATGATGGTGTACTCCTGTAATCCCAGCACTTGGGAATGTGAAGCAGAATTGTTTTGCAAGTTTGAGACCAGCCTGGGCTCCAGAGTGAGCCCAAGACCAGCCTGAACTGTGGAGTGAGACCCTGTCTCAAAAAGACAGAGATAGAGAGAGTGAGATTTAAAAAAATTTCAGATGTGAGTGTGTATGTACCAACTCTTTATCAAAAATATAATCATTCTATACTGCAAACATGTACTAATGAAAAACAAATAAGAACTGAAAAGATACTACCTTCAAAAAAAAAAAAAGAAAATTAAGTTGAAATGAGATAACTCTATTTTAAAATGTAATAAAAGGTAGCTTCATAAATTGAAATCATATATAACACAATGAATTTCCATTTCAAGAAACTAGAGGACCAGTGATACAGCTTAGGGGTACAGCCTCTACTTGGCAAGTAAAAGCTACTGAGTTTGATTTCCAGTACCAGAAAAACAAAAAGAAGAAAGAAACCAGATCAGCATACTGTGAAAATAACAATTACAATGCTAGTGTGATGCAATGTTAGAAAATATAAAAGAAATATATATATATGTTACCTAGGTGAACTAAAATTCAAATTTTAGGTGGAAATTACAATCAATTACATGGCTTTTGAAATTTTTCATTTAAATATATATAAAATATTATATACCATAAAATTATATTATACATTATATAAAATATGTACATTTCTCATTTAAGTGTATAAAAACATGAAAGAGAATTGTGGGGAATAAAATTAGTGGAAAATGTATTTGCGGAAATTATCACTACCTTGTTTTGATTTCCAGCACTCTGAAGAAGGAAGTGGAGGTGTACGTGGTCCTCAGCTTAAACCAAAAGCAAATGGCAGCAGTGGGACAGAATGAGTAGTACGTGCTGCCCACAATTTAATGAGATGCTTTTTCCTGGTTCTGACATCATATTTGAAGACTTTAAGACTTGTTTCTGCCGCACTGTCTTGTGGTAACACAGGAGACAGAGACACTGGGATGGAAAAAGTGAGACAGAGAGACACATGGAGAGCAGTAAGAATGTTTAAGGGTTAGCATTGTCACCAAGATGGCGAACTGTGCCTCTAATGGCAGAAGATGAGTCATGTAGGAAACAATATTACTCAGTCTTTGTGGATCTTCTGGTGACAAGGAAGAACCGCTCCAAAGGAGCTAAGGCAGGAGCATTAGCAAGTGGGTGGGGGGGATGCATTATTTGTGAAATCGAAGTTAGGAGTAGAGGGCAACTGTAGCAACCCTCTAAAACTCATACTGCGTCCTGCATGAGAGTCAGATTTAAATCTCACCTAAAACCAGACAGTTCAAAGTCATCTCAAATTTCTTTAAATATGGAGAATCTGTGCTTATTCTTTAGTTTGTGTTTTAAACCCCAGGAGTTGAAAAGACATGCTGAGCACAGCAGAGGAACATGGGACTGCTGACAACCTGAGGCGGTGTCAATCAACAAACCTGCTGTCTGAAAGATGCCCACAGGAACTTGGGCCATCAATGGGACCAGAAACGTTATGTTGACACCAAATGTGCTTATAGCTAGTTTGTGAAACCAGGAATTTTAATTACTTGACATTTTTGTATGTGAGTTCAATACCCAGTACCCCCCCCAAATCCATGATTATTTTCCCAGAGGTTCATGCAGTGTCATATCACATCTTTTCTATGAAGCAAATATTAAACAGTTGGTGGGAAAGAACAGTAAGGTTGCTTTCCACTGATAACTCTTAAATCATGCCTGTTCAATCTGTTGATTACAGTAGACAAATCACATTAGGGTACAACAAATATGCTATGGAAATATTTTAATATTTGAATAACACAATATAAAATTATCTTTCCCAAATTAAATCTTTCCCAAATAAAAATAGTTTTAAATGCATGACTGATGAAAATTAATGGCAGAGATCCTAAATTTTTCTTAACATAAAATACACTAAAAATGACAAATGTATCTATAGCATCAGAAAAACCTCCACTTAACACAGTTGTTTCACATAGAAACAAAGTAAAATCAGAGATAGAAACAATACAGATGCTCTGTTAAATAACCTGGAGAACTCCAAGGGATTTTTAATGTCAACATAATTTTCTACAACAATTAGAAGAGTCCAAAAAGTGCAATACAATGGTTTTACCTGTAATTCTTATCCAAAAACTTCAGAAAAGTACTGTTGGAGTCCGGTTAATCAGTTTTTTACATTAGAGGCTATAAAAACTAAGTCACTCTTTGATATCTTGTTTGAAAAATAACAAATTTGTCATTAAAGCAGAGCTATAAATACAGGCTTATTGATATCTCTATTGGCACAGTGGCATGAGAAGCTATAAATAATTCTTACAGTCTTATTACTTACTTGAAAGTTCAATTCAGAAGAAAGATAAATCATTCTGAGTTCTTAAAGATTCAAGAAATAGGAAAAGATTATATAGTGTTCTATATAATAGAAAATTTGATTTAATAAGTTAATCAACTTACTACATAATTCATCCTTATCAGCTGACTCCATAATCACATTTCTCAATTAATGAAAAGCATATCAAAATGTACATTTGCACTATTGAAAATGTCCTTCCATAGCGGTTATAACACTAACAACACGCTAAGATGTGCACAGAGTCCAGCAATCAAAATCAGACTCAGCTGTTCTTTCCATGAAAAAAGTGTCCCAATAAACTCAGCCCAATACCATGCAGTAATGTACGGGGAGAAATCAAGACTTAATTCTCTTAATTCAATACTATCTCCCACCATAATTTTGCCCCAACAGCCTTGTGAGTCAGCTGTTGAGTTCTGATTCTGCCCGTGACACTGAATTCAATGCTCTATTTTTATATTCAGATCCTCTGTGATATTTATCATCACTAACTACTGTCTCATTCTTTTCCTGGTGCTCACTCTTTGGATTTCCCTTCACACTTTTAATACTTTTCAGTGTCATTCACTCTATTTTCCTGTTTACAGTCTCCGTGCTCAATATGTTTGGTTTGGTTTGGTTTGGTTTGTTAATAGTATCTATTTTCTTTGTTCTCAGTATCTTGGTTCCTTATATTATCTCAATGAATTCTTTCAATTTTTCAGAAGTTTAAATAGATAACTTCAAAATTTTATGAAGCTAGCTTGATACCGCCACTTTGACATCTAATATAAATATCCAAGTATTACGTGGCCCAACTTAAGATATTCATTTCTACCTCTAAATCCATTCTTCTTTACATGACACTGCCTCCAGAATCACCTTCAAATCGTCCTTTTCTCTCACATCTATGTGTCAGTAGATCTCACTTTTCAGTCACTTGTCCCAGCAACTCTCCGGTGCCACACTACTGTTAAGGTATCTTATGTTTTTAACCCTATTATTTCTTTCTCAGTGATGTCACACTTCTTCAAGGAATCCAAATGCCTTTTGGGTTGTATCAGTCTTATCTTATTGCTTTCTTCAACTCCTGGAGTATTTTTCTACAACACAAAGGGTAACATAAGACAATCTCACAATAAGTGATTTATTATATGAAAGGACACTTGAAAATGCCTTGAAGGCCTGAAGGCCTGATTGCTCAATTTCTTTTGCATGTACCATTTCAGTCAGATAAAATTGTTATTGTTCTCTGAACACACAAAGCAAAAACTTAGTTCTGCATTCTCCATTCTTTTCCAAAATTAAGTGAGGCAGTACCAGCAGGTGAATTCTAAGGGGAGGTGTTTCAATCGTGAGGGTCCCATTTCATCCGTGGATTAACAGCACTTTAAATGACTGAGGAATGAGTTCATTCTCTCTTCTGCTCTTCTACCATAGCAGAAAACAGATTTTTTCCCCTTTTATTGTCATTCTGACTATGCAAGAACAAATCATTCATTAGATAGCCAAACTTGTCCCTGGCTCAATCTTGGACTTCTCTCACCCTCTTAAACTGTGAGAAATAAATTTCTCTCATCACCTACCCAGCCTGCGATATTCTATCATGGCAATAGATTAAGACAATTCCCAGTAACACATTATTCGGTTTGGTTAAAATGTTGCCTCAAAAGAAAATCCTTTCCTGACCTAATTTATAAAAAATATCTGACTCATGTCAGATTCTGCACTTATATTTTTCTTTATCTTAATTCTTAGAAATTATCACCATCTAATTTTATGTTTCATACTTGTTGTTACTTGTTTCTAAAATGTAATCTCCATTATGCAAGGCACATTGTCCTTTACTTCTACATAGTATTTAGCAGAGAGAAAAAAAGAATATATGAATAAAAGAAATGATTAACTTATGTTATCTTGATGGATGACTGTTAGTTCCATAATGTGAAAAACAGCCAAACACTCATCTTCAAAGTGAAACAATCACACTATACATATGCTCAAATAATTACAAATATATATATTTTTTACATGACAATAATTTCTCAATGTTTAATCAAAGTTAAGATTCTGCTTATAAATGTATGACTTATCCCTGTCTAATCAGTAATAATTTATAGTAATAATATATTCTATTTTGAAGCATTTGTTAATAATTTGCAAGTATTCTACAAATTATCTCAGTGATATTTAAAAATATTCTCTATGCCAATATTTGGCAAATTTACTAAATTTGGTAATATGTATTTTAAAACCTACTTTATTTTTTCTAGCCATATCACCAGGTAACACAGAGAAAATGTTTACCAATACAACTACACAAAACTGGCTTAAATGATATATAAAAATATGATAATAAACTAAAATGTACTCATGCCTCAGAAAATAATATTTTGTTTGTTTTTGAAGTGCTGGGGATCAAACTGACAGCCTTTCACACTCTAGAGAAGTGCACGTCTGCTGAGCTACATTCCAGCTCCTACAAGGGATGTTTAGAAACAGGAAAAGACAAATATCAGGAAAATAATCAATATATTAGAATTTGATTCAAAAATAATATACCCCAAACTTATAATATCTGATAGTTACCAAAATGGAGAATAATTTGGAAAATATGTACACTCAGTAGTAAATCATATTTTAAAGATCAGTATACTTTTCATGGAAAAACGAGAAAAATGCAACCATTGGTGTATGGGTTTATGTGGTTCACATTTAAAATGACCCTAATACATACAGCTAATTTGCAATACTAGTGTTAGTCCTAAATGATCCATAAGTGAAAATATGCTTCTAAGATACTGAACTAGTATTAACGCATTGCTCGTCTCCTCAGTGTAATTAACTGTATACAATAAACATATTTAAAGTGTAAGACTACACTTATGAAAATAGTTTCCATGGATGGGGCACAGCCGTCAATAGTGGGGCACAGCCGTCAATAGTGTAGCACAGCTGTCTCTTTAGTGTTGCAATCAAAATACTCTTTGCAAAATTGTCAATCAAGCTTGGGTTGAAATGTGACTCTCAGTAAATTGTGCCAGGCTGATATTTGAGAGAAAAAAATAATATATGAACAATTAGTCTGTATTGTTAAACTAAAATTACTGCTTTAAAATGAGTGAAGAATGAAAATTAGCATTTGAAAAGAAATACTTGAAAGTATTTTCTACATTATGTGACTTATCAGACATGAGGCCTTCACATCCTTGACAGTGTTCAGTATTAGCGCTCAGGTATTATTCTTCTGCAATGTACCTGTGTTATTCCCTCATTGTGATGCCTAAGCATGACCCTATGGTTATTTGCTGCCTGTGTTTCTTCCATGCTCAAAATCTTGTCTACTTGCTTGTACTATATGTTTGATACAGGCCTTTAATAAATATTCAATTCCTGAATAATTTTCTCCAGTTTGTAGCTTATATTTAAAGTTGCTTTCACCAAAATTTCAATTTCAAAATTTTGATGAAGTGCAGAGTGTTAGTCTTCAAAATTTATTCTTAGTACGTTTTATGACCTATTTGAAAAGTCACTACCTAACCTAACACAGAATGTCTTACACTTTTTTGCAGAAGTCTTATAATTTAAGTTTTATTCTTCATTCTATTTTTTGGAGTAAAATATTATGCCCAGTAAATGGTATATACATAGAAGGTTATTTTTGTATCTATTTGATGATTTTTACATATCGGTACCATATATCTCCCCAATAGCTATTGAAAACATCCTTATTTTCAGAGTTGTTTATGAACTTTATAAAAAATAATTTCATTTGATGTAGAATCC
>PVJX010041467.1:0-14639 GCA_004027295.1 Dolichotis patagonum
ACCATCGCCAGAGGCTCCGTGGTGTGGTACAAATGTGCTGAACACCCCTTTTGGCCGGCAGTGGTCACCAGCGTCAGCCTCAGCGAGCAGACGGCCAGGGTGCTCTTGATCGAGCCCAACCTGTGCCAGGAGCGCAGCGGCATCCGGGTGCCTCTTGGCAGGCTGAAGCCCCTGGACTGTGAGGAGAAGGAAAAGCTCAAGCGCAAAGCCAGCAGGGCCTTCGGGCCCAGCCTGGCCTGGTGCCTCAACCTCGTGGCCCACTACAGAGAAAGCCTGGCCCGTGAGTCTTTCAGGGGCTCCTTCCTGGAGTACTACGCGGCCGACGCCAGCTACCCCATCCGCAGGGCTCTGCGAGAGGGACCGGGCCCGCTGCCCCTGCGCTTCCCTGAGGTCAACTACAGCGACCTGGAGGACTCTGAGGAGGAAGAAGAGGAGGAGGCCTCTCCACGCCACTCCAGGGCTCCGGCCTTGAAGGAGCCCCGCAAGAGGCTGCTGCCCGACCGCACACGGGCCGCTCGTGACCGCACCAACCAGAAGATAGTGGATTTCATCGTGAAGACCAAGGGCACCGACAGCCACCTGCTGGACATCGTGCAGGGCAGGAAGCCGTCCCGCTGGCTGCAGGCCTTCTGGCAAGAGCAAAGGAACCTCGTCTGCGTGGAGACCTACCTAGAGGACGACGACCAGCTGCTCCTCGTGGCCCAACACCTGCAGCGCCTCTACGATGGCGTGCACCAGCCCATGCTGGCCCTGCGCACAGTGGACAAGGTGAGGCTGGTGATGGAGGTGCTGCTACCAGAAGCCGTGATCTGCTCCATCGCCGCCCTGGAGGGCCTCGACTACCAGGACGCAGAGAAGAAGTTTCGGCAAGGGCCCCTGCTGCGCCCTCGAGAGAAAGAGCTGTTCGACAGGAAGATCTGGAGGGAGAGGAAGAAGAGATCCAGGCCCAGCGGGGAGCTGCCCCACACCCCTCCCGAATCCACACCCTAGCGGGGAGCCCTCTCATCTCCTCGGTTGGTGAGGATGTCTCTATATGACATGCATCCCTCTCTCCCTCAGTGACATGTAAACAGGTTGGCAAACTCCAGACTTGAGGAGTGCACACTCCTCCTTGGGAACCCAATCCCCAGCATACACACTGGCCATGTTCATTGACCTTCGTCCCAGGCTCCTCACTGCAAAAGCTGAACTTCTTTCCACTTTTTGTGAGGTGTAATAGCTCGGATCTTCTGGAAGGGAAACACTTCTGTTTTGTATAACACTGGTCTCCATCAAACTTGTAAATATTGTCATAGAGGATACACACGTCATCTTTGCAGGAAAGAGCACTAATATGAGTTGTGAAGCCACAATGACTTCAAATCTCAGTGGGCACATGGACAAAAGTGACAGATTCTTTTCAAAATCATTTCTGTAGCTTCCCTTCTGGTCTATATGGGTTTTGGAAAATACTGTAGGCTAAAGTGTCATCGAAACACCTCCAAAGATGCTCCCTCATTAGGTCAGCACCGCCTTCTGATAGTTCTCCAAAGACATTCTGGAAGTAAAGCCACCACAGCCACTGGACCGCAGGGCTGAATTGCAGTCCCCATTGGCTGCTGACATCTTAGCAGCAAGTGACCACTTCATCACCCTGTACACAACCTTGTGTGCTGAGGGGGACCTTCCACTGCTGCAAAAGGGCCCTTTCTCAGCATCTGGACTTCCTGACACAACGGCCACTGTCTCCCATCATCAATGACAGTGTCTGTGTCCTCTTCCCATGTCTGCCTGCCCCCTTCTCCCCTGTTCAACCCTTGAGCCAGGCAGTGCAGCTCCTCAAGCAGTACCAGACAGCAACTCTGCACCTGGGGGAGTGGGCTGGCTGCTGAGGAGCGCGTCCACCGAGGGAAGAGTGCAGGGAAGGTAGGGCTTTGCATCCAGTTACCCTCAAGTGGTGGAGTCCTTTGTCATCAGTCAGCCCACTTTATGTACTGGCTTCTTCTGGACCAGCTGGTTTCAGTGCGTCCTTTCCAGGCTGTTTGACAGTGCCATGGTTCGAACTGACAGTCCCTAAATGGCACAAGAAACCACCTCTGTTCAGCATCACATGGCCATCGTCTCCACACACTTCAAGGGACACTAGAATCCAACACCCTATGTGAAGCCCAAAAATTCTGACACTGCCTGGAAGCCAGTCACTTGGCTTCTGATGTTTGGTGTGGAAATAAACATGGGGGTCTTCACAGGACCCTGAATGCATCCGTAGCTCTTGCAGGAAGTTCACTGTTCTCTTAAGGCCATCATAGGTGACCAGATGGCATGTGTTTCCACGATATTTGCAGAGCAGCTGTTTGGATTCAATGAAATCAGTGCATCTTTTGCTTTAAATTGCTGCTCCAGAGTACCCAAGAACGTATCCTAGCATGGGAACAGAGTTTGCAGTCAAATATACAGGTGCCCTCCTGGAAGGAGCCCTGGTGAGGGATGGTGGCTGCTTGGGGTCACTTGGGAGGCTCACTGCCAATTCCCTTCCCATGCTACAGCCACCCACGTTCCCACCCCATGACGTGCACTTGCAGGAATGAGTGTGGGGGGGACCTTCCCAGCCCTGCAAGCAGGGGACCCCTCCACTACCCCTCCCTGGCTCTGCCCCACACAGCGAGGCTCCCGGGGCCCCTGCCTGGACCCTGTGTGCCACAGGCTCACGGTCCTGTTCCTGCACCATAGGAACAGAGGACCTCGATGCTCTATGGGGACCAATTTTCTACCCCCACACCCACCTCCACCCCCAGAGTTCATCCTCTGGCTTCTCTGTGAGCCCTGGCCCATGAACCCTACAAGCCGTACCACCTCAGCCTTCTCACAGGCTGGTTCCTCTCCAGGTGCCCAGTGTCCTCGCCCCCATGTCTGGCCCCTCGCCCTTGGTGGATCCACAGAGCAAGCCAGGTGTGGTTGGTGGCTGTGTCTGTGCAGAAGCAAAGGATGGAGACGCGTGGCCTGGGGACTCTAGTTCCTCAGGTGACCAGATGCACAGGCTGCACCCTCTTTGGGATAAAGGGTCCTGGTGTCATGGACTGAGGGGCTGCTCTAAGGCCAGAGCCCCAGTCTCCCCCATATCCCTGAGAGGACTGGTGTCAGTTGGGGGCAGGAGAGGAGCCAGCCTCTCTTGGATGTCACCTACACTTGAGGTCTCTTTTGAAGTGAGGCCATCATGTCCTTGGCAAGTTCCTCCTCTCCTCCTCTTGGAATCAAGTTCACTTAAAGCATTTGAGTTTTGCAAGTGAATTGGTGGCTAAGTGGGCTATGAGTATTTGCCATGATTGCCTGAGCCGGGTCTCTTTCGGGTGTGTGTGTGTGTGTGTGTGTGTGTGCGTGTGCGTGTGCGCGCACGTGCACATGCATGCATGTGCAGGGAAAGCTAGACTTGTCACCTGCCCTGAGCCCTGGGATGAAGGAGACCTCCTCTCCTGGGGTCATGGGGCCAACTGATGAACATCAGGTCCCAGTGATTAGGGCTGAGTGGAACCGATGCAGGGAGACAGCTTGCTCAAGGTGCACAGGTCTCTACGTCCATGCGTGGAACAAACAGGCTGGAGAGCTGATGAACATGAGAATTGTGGGTGCCTAGAATCCCCTGTAGCCCTGTCATGAAACTGGGAATCCCATAAGCCTTGCAACTTAGAAACAACCTTGTTGTTCCTGGAAATCCTGTGAAGTCTTTGTCCAAGGGAGCAGCCTCCTAAAATGGTGCTTATCACAGGCACCACCTGTCCTGCCACCTTTCTTTATTGTGGGACTAATGCACAGGGTAACACCCAGCTCTGTAATATCACAGCACCTCACAGCATGGGAGGAAGGTCTAGTCTGTGTATAAGTAGGAGATACCTGAGCATTCCAGGAAACCGCAGGATCTCCTTGAAGTGAGGGAAGGCATGTGGGAATGGATTCTGAGGCTGTGAGCGGACAAGGCAGGAGACAGAATACCACTGAATATGTGGGAGGGCTCATTGTCATGGAACACAGAGCCGTGATGAGGTTCCCTTATGCTGTGGCAGCCTATTTGCTGCTGAAGTTGCACTTTCAAGCATGGACAAGGGCTGAGGGGAAAGGAGATGGCGATACAGTAAGCCCGGGACTTGCAAACAAGTTCCATTTCAGAACAATTGTTTACAAGTCAGATTCGGTGGTAAGTCGACAAAGTAAGTCTTATGGGGTGCACCTGTGGAAGTTCACAACTCAAATGTTTGTAAATTGGGAACTTACTCTACTGGAATTGTTGTGGCAAAATATTTAGGGATTAGTGAGAAGATCCAGGGCAATGAGGTAGAGCATGAAATATGATTTACTATGTGAGACCAGAGCTCCTACTTCTGAACTCTCCTCCCTTGGAGGACATAAAAGACACTGCTAAAACAAAGAATGTGTTCACTGGCTGTCACTGCCATCTCAGAGAATCTCTCTATTGGCTCTTTTTGGAAGACAATGGCTGGAGGTGAGAACCATTGCATAGAACTGCCAAGCAGTGGAGATGGTACGATTCTCAAAGTGGCAGAGTCCAGATAGTGATGCAAAACCACCCGGGGAAGATGGGCATCACTCTTATTCTAGGCAACAAGTCCAAGGTGGGGTCAGGCTCACTCAACTGCTAAGGATCTGGTGCAAAGTTACAGATAGTCATATTCCAGGGTCCAGACATATTGACAGCTGACTACAGCAGTAGTTGCTTTATATAACGGGACAAAAATGAGAACAGGCACACAGGAGGCTGATGTGAGCATCTGTGGTACATAACTGTCCTCACCACCAAGTGTCCAGATCGAAATCACCTCATAGAGCCTATAGTCTGCTGACTGAATTGGAAGTGAGACACAGCCAGCCACACATTTCCCAGAAAAATCCATGGCTGTTTACTAAGGTAAATGTTCACTGTGAAAAGGAGGATATCTATTTTCAAAATCCTGTTGAATATGAATTTCTCTGCTTAGAAAAAGGCCTATGAATTCCAGTTATGAGGGGAGTTGTGTCTCAAATTCATCTCACAGAGTATCCAATTAGATCTTTGGACCCACTCAGGATACTGCATGTAGGCTATGGTAGGGAACCATGTGGCAAGAAGCTCTGTGAGACTTGCAGGGTAGCTGTTTCGATTTGCAATGAAACTACTACATCTCTTGCTTTGAACTGCTGCTCCAGTACTTGAGATTGTATCCTATCATAGGGGAAGCCAAGGAAACATGCCCTGGAAATGATGCCCATCATAGTGCCAGACACCTCATACTGGTTCACATAACATTGTAGTGAAGGGTACATGGGGAAGCCCTATGAGGCTGTCCTTTCTATGCAATATGGGAACAGAGAAGAAACACCAATTCTATCCTTAAAAAGGAGAGGAGATTTGAATTACTAAAATCAGATAGGGAAATCAGAAAGGGAAATAGTGCTACTGAACTAATGGAGATTTATGCTTTGCTAGGGATGTAACCCAGGGCCTTACACATGCTAGGCAAGTGTTCTATCACTAACCTAACCTGCAACCCCTCGAGATTTTTTTTAAGATTGTAAGAGACTATGAATAACTGTATACCAAAATTAAATTATCTTGGAGAAGGGCTTATGAAGTCCAGGTGTGAAGGGAGTTGTGTCTCAAATTCATCTCACAGAGTATCCAATAGTTCTTTTGGACTCGCTCAATTTATAACACTGATGAAAACATGATCTTAGGGAGAAAGATGTCATTCTTTTATTATTAAATATCATGCTGGTTGCAGGTTTTTCATGATTGCCTCTATTCAGGTTGAGGATATTCCCTTCTTTCCAAATTTTCTGAGTGTTTTTCCATGAAATGTTGTTGAATTTATGCACTAAATCCAATGTTTTTAAATTTTTAGAAATAAAGTAAGAAAACTGATTCATGAAGAAATAGAAATTCTCAATAGTCCTATAACAAGTAAAAAGACTGAATCTGTTGTCAAAACATCTCAGAACAAAGAAAAGTCCAGGACCAGATGGTTTCACTGGTGAATTCAATCCAAACTTTGCAAGGTATGGTGACACATGTCTGTAATCCCAGCAGTAGGAAGGCTGAGGCAGGAGGATCACTGCAGGTTCGAGGCCAATCTGGGCTACAAAGTGAGTTCAAGGCCAACCTGAACTGTATATTGAAAAACTGTCTCAAAAGACAAAAAAAACATTTTAAGAAAGAATTCAATACCTCTCATACTCTTCCTTAAAATAATAAAAGAGGAAGGAACACTTGTTAATTCATTATATGTAGCTGGCATTACTATGATACAAGGAAAGGCAAAGATAACTCAAGAAAAGAAAATTATAGACCAATATCCTTGTCTTAGTCACTTTCTTCATTACTAAGACAAAATATCTGATGCCAGTAATTTAAGGGAGGAAAGTTTTATTTCAGCTCACAGTCTGTGGAGTTTTAAGTCCATAGTCGGCTGGCTCCAAGGCAGGGGGGCACAGCAGAGGAGCCTGGTGGAGGAAAGATGCTCATGAACTGACAGGGAAGCAGAGAGAAATCCAAGGAGGAGCAAGAGCAGAAGATAAATTCTTCTGGGTCACACCCCTAATGACCCACCTCATCCTACCAGAACCCACCTCCTAACAGCAAGTCACCTATAAGTATAATCCAGTCACCTTCTAAAAGCCCCACCTGTGAGTGCATGAAGCTCTTGGGGAACATCAAGATATGAATCATAACAATCCCCCATGGTGGTACATTGACTTAGACATCATAACTAAATCTCACTCATCCCAGGAATGTGAGAATGGTCCAACAGTGAAACGAAACGGATGTAATGCACTGCATTAACAGAAAGAGGAAAACAAACTACACCATAACTCAAAGTATGCAGAAAAAGCAATTGACAAAATCCAACAACTTTTCATGCAATAACACCTAGAAAACTTGAAAAAAAGGGAATATTCTCTACCTGAATAGAGGCAATTATGAAAAACCCACAACCAGCATCAGATTTAATGATGAAAGAATGACGTCCTTCTTCCTAAGATCATGTATCATCAGTGATACAGAGCTTGCAGGGTTAGGGCAAGGTTCCTGAAAAGACTGCACATGAGCTAAATCATATTGAATACAGGACACAAAAATTTACAAAATTGGCCTAGAAGAAACCAGGCATGGTGGCACAGGCATTTATTAGGTAGAGGTAGGAGGATCACCATGAGTTTGAGGCCAGCCTAGGCTACATAAGCGAGTTCAAGGCCAACCTGCACTTCACAGCAAGACCTTGTCTCATAAAGGGGGGGGGGATTGGCCTACAAGGCTTGCACATAGAGTGCAGAGTCAAATGCAAAAGACAAAAGAGTGCAAAAGATCTGTCCAAGCACTAGAGATCCAAAGGATCCAGAGGCTGAAGGATCCGAGACAAGATCAAGCAAGGGGTCTGTGCCAGGAGGTCAAAGAGTTGGCCCTGGAAGCTAGCGTCTCTGCTGGCAGAAATTCTAAAGAATTTCTAAAGAAGCTGTTAAAACTAATAAATGAATTCAGTAAAGTTTTAGGATGCTAGATCATCATACAACATACAGTTGTGTTTCTGCATACTAACAATGAACAATCTGAAAAGGAAATTAAGAAAATAATTCTATTTACAAAAATTTCATCAAAAAGAGTAAAATACTTAAGAACAAGTTAAGTCAATGAGATACAAAACGTACACACTTAGAACTATAGAACACTTCTGGAAAAATATGAAGACAGACCTAAATAAGTAGGAAGACATGGAAGAAAGACATATTTTGTTAAGATGGAAATGCTCTCCAACTGCAGATCTTACCAACATGCCAATAGCCTTTTGCAGAAATACAAAAGCTGATCCTCAAATATGGCATTCTAGGGGACTCTGAAATCAAAATAATCTTGAAAGCAAAGAAAAAATACAAAAGATTTCCAATTCCTGATTTAAAAGCCTAGTATGAGACTACAGCAATCAAGGCAGTATGGTGTTGCAACACGTCTAGGAAGATAGATAGATAACAGATGATGGATGAATGGCTAGATATATAGATAGATAGTAGACAGATGGATAGAGAGATAGGTGATACATGGATAGATGATGATGATGATAGATAAATGACAGATAAATGGATGACAGATGGATAGCTAGATAGATGATAGGTAGATAATAGTCAACAGATAGGTGATGATAGATAAATAAATAGATAGATGATAGATAGATGGATGATAGATGTGTGATAGATATATAGATGACAGGTATATGGATGATAGATTGAGAGCGAGATAGATGATAGATGATGGATTATAGATAATAGACAGATGATAGATGATAGATTGATAGATAAATGATAGATAGATGATAGATGATTGATTGATAGATAATAGATAGATGATACATGGATGGTAGATAGATAGGTGATAGATGATAGAAAAATAGATAGAAGATAGATGGATAGATAAGTAGATGATAGATAGATGGGTGATAGATAATGATAGATAATAGATGATAGACAAATGATAGATGGATAGATAAATGGATATAGATAGATGATTGATACACAGATGATAGATGGATAGATAAATGGATATAGATAGATGATAGATACACAGATGATAGATAGGTAGATAGATAGGCAGACAGACAGACAGACAGAGAGATAGATAGATGGATGAAATAGAACAATGGGCAAAAGGGTTTGCATTTGTTTCCATCTTCGATAAAATTTCATCCTGGTCTCGTGGGGCAGTGCAATGGCATTCAGCAGAGCTTGGCATCTGACGCTTCACAAAGGCGCTCTGCTAAGGCTGGCAGGGAAGAGCAGATCTGCCTCTGAGCTGCAGTCAAGTGCCAGAAGTGTCGTGAGAAGCCACACACAGCTCAGCACCCTACTGATGAGAAAGCCTTGTCCCGTGACAGACTGTCCCCTCCCCTTGCTGCCCTATGCTATCCCTCACAGCATCCTCTACCTCTGTTGCTAGCTGTCAACAAAGCGGGGCTGTCCCCCGCCACTCCAGGATTCTGCATCCTCTGAGCCCTCCCTGGCAAGGCTATGACCATCTACCTTCCCTGAGCGTCACAGCCTGGAGGTGTATAGAGCCCCTCCTTGCTCCTTGTTTTTGCTTTCAAAGAAATCTCCTTTTTTCCTCCTTAAAAAAGATCTAGTCCTTTTAAAGTGCACACTATCGTGTCATAGGACTAGGCTCACCTGGATTTTGCACATAAAGATATTGAAGTCCAGTGTTATGTGGTATAATAGGCCCCGTGGACATGGAAATATATCTGGGTGGTCATCTGGCTACTCCATGCACAACCAGGACCTCTCCTTATGCAGGCTAAGCTTGGGCCAGACATCAACGTCTTGCACCTCTCCTAACAGTGTACTCACCTAGCTCGACCTCGACCTTGCAGATGCAGTGGGGCATTCAAAA
This sequence comes from Dolichotis patagonum, assembly GCA_004027295.1. Classification (NCBI taxonomy): domain Eukaryota; kingdom Metazoa; phylum Chordata; class Mammalia; order Rodentia; family Caviidae; genus Dolichotis; species Dolichotis patagonum. Next base: position 9,401 of record PVJX010041467.1, read on the forward strand.
AGTGCATGAAGTGAGCATGGTGGTACATACCTGTTAATCCCAGCACTCAGGAGACTGAGGCAGGAGGATCGCTGCAAGTTTGAGACCAGCCTGAGCTCCAAAGTGAGTTCTAGACCAACCCGAACTGCATAGTAAACCTTGTCTCCAAAAGACAAAAAAAAAGTGTATGAAAGCCAGGCATGGTGACACATGCCCATCATTCTAGCGCTCAGGAGGCTGAGACAGGAGGATTTCCAAGAGTTCAGGGCCAGCCTGGGTTACATAATGAGACCCTGTCTCCAAAAAAAAGTGCTTAAGTGTAAAATGAGGCCCACTTTTTGTTTTCCTCAGTAATGTGATCTATCTGGCTTCTCTCTGCAAACTTCTACCAGGTCTGGATCACCGAATCATTCTTTTTCTAAGCCATATGAATCATAAAAACCTCCCCACCCCTGACCTTGACTCCTTCCAAAAAAGAAGTAACAGTTCCACCTAGTTGTACACCCTTGCTGGGAGAAGATCAAGGCTAAGGCTGTAGCAGCCTGACCGTCACAGGTTGCTTATAATCCAGGTCATCTGCAGAAGGCACTGAACACCCGGGACCCTGTGCTCCCCCTACCTCTGCCCTGGCAGCACTGTTTCCCCTGCAGCTTTGCAGACAGAGGCTGAACCTTGTCACACATCCTCGCACCATGCAGGTGCACTGGGTGCCCTTCCTGTACCCAAGTGCCAGCCCTCAGAGCGCTTGCCATGGAACAAGAGGACACAGGAGCCTTCCCAAACGCAGTTGGTTGCTAACCTGCCTCCCTGTCATCTCCTGTCCCATCTTCACTGCTACTTTTGTCTTGGCCCTTTGGGCCTCCAGAATCCTCAGAATGTCATATCCGATACCAGGCTCTGTCCATCTTTGTCTTTCTCAGTTGCTAACATCTTCTCAGCAGTCACCCACTACTATGGTTGTGCTCTTGCTTCGTATTACCAGCAACTGACACCACAGACCTCACTCTCTGGCCACGCTTGCTCTCTCCTCCACTCTCACCCCATTTCTCAACACTTGCTCTGGCCGCTGCCGTCTCCCCCACCTCCTCACTGTCCCCAGCTCTGACAGCATCATAATCATTCCTCATGTCACACTTAACTGGCCAGACCCCAACACATCTATGCCAATAGTTTCCCCTCTTAATTTGTCACCATTCCCTCAAGTTGCTCCCTAGGCACTGCTTGGCAATCCTACCCCATCTTCCTGATCCCATGTTCTCCCCTCTTCCCCTCCCCATTTCAGCAGATTGTTCTAATATATATTAATAGTGCCCACCTCCAAAGCCCAGGAGCCCTCTGGACCCCACAGTCCAAGTATGCTGCTCCCCATCTCTCCTCTCCCTGAAGAGAAAGGCTCCCTAAAAGGGCACTTGCCCCTCCCTGTCTCTCCCTCCTCCCCTTGTGATCTGTCTTTACCACTGCGTCAAAGCTCCCATCCACACCTACCACTGCACTGCCAGTGCCAGCATCACCAGGGACGTCACTTTTTCCAGAGCCAGTATCATTTCTCAGCCCTCATTTCCCAAGCAGTTCAGCAACAGTCAACGCAATCGATCACTCCTGCGTCTAACCAGCCATCTTCAGCCGGCTCTGGGCATCTCCTTCTCCTGTATTCCCTTCTACCTCCTCGTCCTTCTCAGGCTTCTACATCTCAAAATCCAGGCCTACCGTTTAGCTGTTTCCTGTTCCTGGCTGTGATCATACCTGCAAGCAGTGGTCTTCCAAATTTGGGGGCTGGAGCATCCACCCCCGATGGAAGCTTGGCAGAAAGGCAAACTCTGCACCATAGACCTGCTACTTCAGAAGCCTGCACCCCTAGTCTGAGCAGGTTCTCCCAGGGGCTATGATACACACTCAGGTATGGGACCAGCTGCCCTATACCTCTTTGCCAGTCCCCTGGCTTTAAATACCACCTGCTTTGCTCAGAACCGCACTCAACTGCCAGCAACAGCAAACACACCAGGAAAGCGTCGGTGAGTACCCTGCCCAGAGCAAAGTCCTAATCCCTGTAAGGTGTTAGCACACCGTGCTGGTCTGTTTCCGTCAAGGCATTCATCACCGCTGATCATTTGTGATTTTCTCTGCATCACACCAGAGCCCTTTACACCTGCAGCTCCATGCTGGGACCATGGAAGGTGCTCGGCCCACAAGTGGACCTGATGCAGTGCAGGAGTTAATTACATGCACAGAACTTGCATCTCCCTTGTCATAGAGTCCCAAGCCTCCCTTGGCTGAAGGTGGAGGAATCAGAAGCTGGACTTTCTCCTCACTACGGCAGGGTTGGCCTTTTTCTCCTCGTTCACCCTCACGATGGCTCCATGGGGTGGATGTGTTCCTCTATAACAATCACATATTTTAATTGTATTCTGGGTGACATGGTAGCACAGCCTCCCTCTCCTCAGTGCCTGCACCCTCTCTGCAACCTATCCTGATGTTTCTCTGGAGCACAATCCTGGAGGATGCCCCTCAGTAGGCCTGCTTCCCAGAAACCATGTGAATCAACATCTGGTCCAGCTCTGATCACAGACCTGTCGTCTGCAAAGATGCCGTTCCCAAACATCTTCTTTCTAGGGAAGTTGTACTCTCCCCGTATCATAACTTAGTTGTAAGGAATGATGAAGAAATAAATCTACTAGCATCTTGTCTGGTCCACCTCCTACAAGGAGGCATCCACTGGAGTAGACTTGCATGACCTTAATTAGCAAGCACACATAAAAGGAAACTTGAACCAAGACTCCAAAGAGGCTAGCAGAGCCATAGGGCCTCCATGCAGACAGGATGCCAGCTACAGCAGAGAGGGAAAAAGGGAGAAGGCTAGGAGGAAATGTCTTCGAGCTTGGTGCAACTCTAAGGTGAGTTTGTCAAGGTCACCAGGGATGGCAGGGAGTGTACCAGCTAGAGCCAGCTATCAGAGGAGTCCCATGTCCACTGCTGGCCTTAGCAACCTGGCAGCACTGTCACTGATGCTATGAAAGGGAGCATTATGGTAAATTTCAGAGCAGAGCAGCTGGCACCCATCCCAGAGGCACTCCCCGTAGTCAAAAGTCTTCGGTGAATTTGTATGCCTGCCAGCCTGGCTCCATATCACATTCTTAGCAAATGATGCCTCAGGTTATTTATTCTAAATATTAAGGCTATCGCCAGGTGAGGAGAGATGCAGTCTACTGAAGATGCTGCCAGTTGACTACCTGGTTCTGCTATGAGCCTTTTCATCCTTCCATTTCCTTTTCTCTATGATTTGGGAAACTGTACCTATATTATTTCACAGATCTATTTTTAAAAATGCAAAGGACTAAAGGACTTTAAATAAGATGCTGCATGTAAATGACCCAAAAGAATACAGAAACAAAGTAATCAGTAATACCCATGCCAGCAGGAGAACAAGCCATGGGGTTGACAGCTCTCTGCAGACATTCCCAACTGCGTGGAGGGTGGAAGTATACCGAGGGGAGAGCGAGGCAGCATGGCAGGGACTGGAAGCCCAGGTGAGGTGGACAGCTTAGACAGGGTGAGTCCCAACTTCCTTGCAAAGTGAAGTCCAGCTCAATGAGTATCTCGCGCAGTCTGAGGGCTTCCGATGTGGCCCCAAGGTGGCAGCCTAGGGCAGAGAAGAGTAGTGCCATAGCAGAGGGAATTCGAGGAGAGGGTGCTCTGACTAATCAGTAACTTCTGATCATTGGTGGAAGTGACTCAAAAGCTGAGTCAAAGCCCAAGGGAGATGCATGGCACGACACAGAGGAGGAAGACAAATGGGGTGACACAGAACCTGCAAAAGCTACCACCATCTTGTCCCATAGAGGATGACTGGGACCACAGACTGGGTTTGCTGCTCAGAACTGACACAGGGATCAAGAAGAATTGGTTCCTGGCAAGCCCTGACCTGCTTTCTAATCACACTAGATTACAAAGGTCTGGTCTCTAAGTCTCCATCTTTAAAAAGCAGCCTGGGAGCTGGCAGTGGGAAGAGCTGAAAAGGCCACACCTAGGAGGGGACAAGGAGCTACAGGAACAGGGAACCCTGGAGATATGGGGACAGGTGGCAACCCTGGAGACCTCAGGGCCCTGGCCCCTGACTGTCAAGGCAGGCGCTGCCTCTGCAGGTTGCCATGTTCTGTACAGCTCTCAAAGTTCCCTGGGGGAAGGATGGCAAGTGGGTGGAGAAATAAAGATAAGAGAATATATGTCAGTTGTGGCAAGGTCTCTGAGGCATCACTGTCATAAGACTGAGCATCAGCTTCTTGAAAGCTAGAAGCAATGCCTTCTCTGGATCTGGGTCCATGATATAGCCAGACAGACCATTCAGTGTTCTGTGGAAAAACACAAGCATACCCTCTACCCCAAGTGAGTAATGGGCTGGGTCCCTTCCATTGTCCAGTATGAAGATCTTTCCAAAGGGCCCCTCCTAACCACTTTTCCTCAACCTGACTGAATTGGCTTTCTGCTGCTATAGTTCTATCCTTAGTAGGATTTAAAAAGTTAATAGTATATACTGTCGAGTGATGTCTATTAAGAGGTATAAATTTTGTCTGGAAGGATTCCCTCTTTTGTTATTGTAATTGAGTTTTGGGCATACAGACAGCACATTCAACAATTCCTTGACCTTGTGGGTTATAAAGAATTCCCATGGTAAAGGAAATACGAAAGTTTTGCAAAATGTTTGGAAAGCAGCACTTGTATAGGCTGGGCCGTTGTCAGTCTTAAGTGCAAAAGAAAAGCCCATACTCTGTATTCAGGCACCCGGAGCTCCTGCTCATCGCTCTCGCCTCTATAGCTGCCGCTCCTACCCTGCCATCAGAGATGGGCTCCCTCTCCGGCCCTCCCAGGGGACGTGGTAGTCATCACCCATGACCATCAATTTTTTGTGTGTGCTTGGGATTTTCTGCTTGATTTTAAAATAGTGCTCCAAGCCAAATCTTCTACAGTCATCTCAACAAGCATATGGCCATTAAGACACTGCCTAATCCAAGTCCCCCCACACACAACTAAGTACATAACAGAACAAGAATTTGTATATACATTTGCTATTCTTGAGAACTTACTTGCCTCGTGTTTAACACCTGATAAAAACCAATACACCTCTCTCACTCTTGTTTCTCCTGAGCCCGTTTTTGTCTTTGGCCTTTTGTGAGCCCATTTATCTCTTTGGCCTCTCTGGAGCCTATCTCTCTCTTGGCTTCTCCACAAAAAGAAAGCAAATACAAGAATCAATAATACAACAAGC
>PVJX010041468.1:0-14641 GCA_004027295.1 Dolichotis patagonum
GCTCAAGCCAGTTGCTTTGGTGCAGATTGCTTGTTCAGGTCGGGCAGGAATTCAGGTGGCTCGAGGAGGGTGCCATGCTCGCTGATCTTATCTTCACTAATAGTAGCCCCAGGACCTCATATTCGATTGTTTTTTTGCACTTTAGTTTCTTTGTGGGTTGTGAGAGTTCATCTCTCTCTGTTTGGGTCTCTCCAGGGTGTTTTATTCTGGCATTTGAGCTGTCTCTCTCAGAGAGGGTCTCTCTCCTGCTACCTACCAGTCCACCATCTTGTCTTCAATCCTACTTTTTATTCTTACAAAGCAAAACAGAAAAAAGGGTAGAAATAATACAGAATTTCAAAAAAAATAACACTAAGAACTCAACACTAGTTAATATATTACATATTGTTCTATTGGAAGTAGTGGTTCAAGTTACAAAATCTAAATATAAAAAAATGAACAGTCAGATAATGACAGCACAAACTATTCTTTTTTGATGCAGTAACAGAGAATTAGTAGTATTTTCATCTGTCTTGTACACTTATACATACTGCTATAGGTATATCCCTAAAAATTTTTCTTTCCTTTTGAGTTCTTTCTTTCCCTTTCCTTATTATAATAACTATTGTATATTTTGGATCTTATGACTCATTTTGTTATTATCATTGTTTATATTTTATACGAGGGAGGGAATACAATATTTACAAGTCTGATTTATGTAAGTCTGATTTATGTCACTTATGACTATAGTCTCAAGTTGCCTTCATTTACTTATATAAGCCTCAAGATCATCCTTTTTATAGCCAAGTAATATTCCATTGTATAATAATACAATACTTTTTTCATCCATTCTGTGGTTGATGGGCATTTTGGTTGTTTCTAAGATTTAGAAATTGTGCTGCTATAAACATGGGTGCGCATATATCACTGGGGCATGATATTTTCAATTTTTCTACCCAGGAGAAGGATAGCTGGACTGAATGGGACTTCCAATCCTAGTTTTTTGAGGCATATCCATACTGATTTCCACAGTGGCTGCACTAGTCTATGTCCCACCAACAGTGAAGTATTCCTTTTTCCCCACAGCCTCGCCAGCATTTGTTTTCAGTTGATTTCTTGATCACAGCCATTCTTTCTAGAGTGAGATTGAATCTCAATGTTGTTTTAATTTGCATTTCTTGAATGACAAGTGATGACAGATATTTCTTGGCTATTGGCTGTTGGTATTTATTTGCCATCTGTATATCTTCATTGAGAAATGTGTATTCATCTGAGATGACCATTTTTGGAGCGGGTATTTTAATTTGGGGCACTTGATGTTTTTCAGTTTTTTATGTTTTCTGGATATAAGTCATTTGTCTGAGGGATTGCTGGTTAAAATTCTTTCCCATTCTGTGGAGTTTCTTTTCACTTTTTTGGTAATTTCTTTTGAATTATGAAAACTTTATAATAAGATGAGAGCCTAGTTGTTGATTCTTGGAAGTATTTCCTAAGTGGTTTTTGTGTTTTTTGTTTTGTTCATGAACTCTTTGCCTATTCCTATGTCTTCAAGATTTCTACCTAACTTGTCTTCAGTAGATTTAGTGTTTGTATTTTAATATTTAGATATTTGATCCATTTTGACTTTAATGCATGGTGATAGACATGGGTGTAGTTTGAGTCTTCAGCATGTAGAAAGACAATTTTTCCAGCATCATTTGTTAAAGAGGCTATGTCTCTTCTAGTGAACATGTTTAGCCCCTTTGTCAAATATAAGGTGGCTGAGTGTCTTTGTACTTGTGTCTGCATCTTCTAATCTGTTTCATTGATCCTCAGGTCTATTTCTTTGCCAGTATCATGCTGATTTTATCACTGTAGCTCTGTAGTATAATTTCAAGTCAGGGATTGAGATGCCTCCTGCCTTGCTTTTGTTCCCCAGGAATGCCTTTGTTATTCTAGGTTTCATCTGTTTTCAAATGAATTTTAGGAATGTTTTCTGTAGATCTGTGAAGAATGAAAATGTTATTTTGATTTTAGTTGCACTAAGTCTGTATAACAATTTTGGTAGTATGGCCATTTTCATAATGTTTTTTCTTCCTAACCAAGACGAAGGGATATTCTTCCATTTTCAAATATCCTCTTCTATCTCCTTTTTTAGAGTAGTATAATTTTCAGTGGATAGTGCTTTTACATTCTTTGTTAGGTTGATTGCTAACCATTACATTGTTTGGGATGCTATTGTGAAAGATATCATTTGCATAATTTCTCTCTTGGTAAGTTTGTTGTTTGTGTACAAGAATGCTATTGATTTTTGAGAGTTGCTTTGTATCCAGCTATACTGCTGAATTTGTTTATTAACTCTAGTAGTGTTTTGATTGAGTTTTAAGGATCATCTTTGTAGAGTATTGTGTCATCTGCAAATAGTGATAACTGAAATTCTTCCTTTCTTATCCTTATTCCTTTTTTTCTCTCTCTCTTGTCTGACTGCTCTGGCTAATGTTTCCAGCTCTATATTGAATAGGAATGGTGATAGTGGACATCTTTGTCTTGTTCCTGATTTTAGAGTGAAAGCTTCGAATCTTTGTCCAATTAGTATAATGTTGGCTGTTGGTTTGTCATAGGCCTTTATCGGATTGAGGTAGATACCATCTGTCTTAGTTACTTTTCACTAGTCGCTGAGACAAAATACCTGATGCCCAAAGTTGGGAAAGGAAAGGGTTATTTCTTACAGTTTTTGTAGGTTTTAGTCCATACTCAGTTGGCTCCAAGGCAGGGTGGCATAGCGGGGCCGCAGTTCATGGCAGCTGCAAACAGCAAGGCGGAAACCGACAAGAGAGAGAGACACACCTTCTTCCTGCCATTACATCACATCCTGGCTCCACCCCTAGGAGGGTGTACCAGTGACACCACCAATCCAAGCACTAGACAATGAACCAATCACAAATGCACAATGCAAATATATGAGGCCTGGGGGGCCACTGACATAAACCATGACACCATCTATTCTGAGTTTCTGTAGGGTTTTTATCATGAATAAGTGTTGCACTTTATCAGAAGCTTTTTCTGCATCTATTGAGATGATCATGTGATATGTTTTCTTTGGCCGTGTTGATGTGGTGTAGTGCATTTATTGATTTGCATATATTAAACCATACCTGCATTTCTGGGGTAAATCCCACTTGATCATGATATATAATTTTCTTGATTATTTGCAGCATTCTATTAGCCAGAATTTTATTGAGACTTTTTGCATCAATATTCATTAGGGAGATTAGCCTCTAGCTCTCCTTTTCAGTTGGGTTTTTCTCTGGTTTTGGTGTCAATGTGATACTTGCCTCCATGAATGAGTTAGGGAGAATTGGTTCCCTTTCAATTTCATTGAAGAATTTGAGGATACTTGTCATTAAATCTTCTCCAAATTTCTTGTAGAATTCAGTAATGAATCCATTTGGACCTGGGCTTTTCTTTGCTGAATCACAGTTTCAATTTTATTAGCTGATATGGGGTTATTCAAAATCATTATATCTTCTTGATCCAGCTTTCATACTTATTAAGTTTCTAGAAATATATCCATTTCCTCTGTGATTTCCACTTATGTGAGTAAAGATTTTCAAAGTAGGTATTCATGATTTTCTGAATTACCATGGAATCTGTAGTAGTTTCACCCTTTTTTAAAAATCAATTTTGTTTATTCTCTCAAAGAACCAGCTCTTTGATTCATTAATTGCTTGTATTGTTTTCTTAGTCTCAATTGCATTAATTTCTGCTCTGATCTTTATAATTTCCTCTCTTCTATAAGATTAGTTTGACTTGTTCTTCTTTTTATAGAGGCTTGTGGTCTAGTATTAGGTTGTTTATTTGTGTACATTGTTTTCTTGATGTGACAGTTTATTGCTATATATTTCCCTCTTTGGACTGCTGTCCTCGCATCCCACAGGTTTTGATATGTTGTATCTGCATTTTTATTGAATTGTAGGTATTGTTTAAACTCTTCAATTTCACCTGTAACCCACTGATTTTTCAAGAGGTTGTTATTTAATTTCCATGTAGTTATGCAGGTTTTACAGTTTCTTTTGCCATTAATTTCCAATTTCAGTGCACTATGGTCAGATAATATGCATGGGATAATTTCAGTGCCTTTTCATTTATCTAATAATGTTCTATGAACTAATATATGGCCAATTTTAGAGAATATCCCATGAGCATTTGAGAAGAATGTGTATACTGATGTTGTTGGGTGTAACACTGTGTAAACGTCCACTAAGTCCATTTGTTCACAGGTTTGATTGAGTTTTGCTATTTCTTTGTCGACTTTTTGTCTAGTTGATCTATCTCTGTGACAAAGGTGTTTTAAGATACCTGCCTACAATTGTGTTATTGAGTATTTGATTTCTCATGTCTATTACTATTTGTCTTATATAGTTGGGTGCTCCTGTATTTGGTGCATATATATGTATGATTGTTATGTCTTCCTCTTGAATTATTCCCCTAATAATTATGTGGTGACCCTCCTTATCTATTTTGGTCATTTTTGGCTTGAAGTTTGCATTGTTTTCAAACAGAATACCTCTTCCTGCTTTTTTCTGGATTCCTGTTGCATAGAATATTGTTTTCCATTCTTTGACTTTTAGTCTTTGAGTTTCCTTTTGAGTCAGATATGTTTCTTGTATACAGCATATTGTATCCTGTTTATTCATCCATTTTGTCAACCTATTTCTTTTAATAGGGTAATTTGGACCATTTATGTTGATGGATATAACTGATATGCACTATCTCAACTTTGTCATGTTATTTTCCTGTTGTTGGTTTCTGCTTTTCCCTTTTGTTTAATTGCCTTCCCTGCCTGGTGGTTTCTTTCTGTTGTTGTTCTGGAAATTGTAGTCATTTTTTTTTATCTCTATCTACTATGTCTTTCAGTATTCTTTCTAGGGTTGGTTTTTTGAACATAAAATTCTTCAGTTTTTCTCTGTCATTGTAGTACCTTATTTCTCCATTAAATTTCAAAGAAAGTTTTGCAGGGTATATCACTCTGGCTTTAAAATAGTTTACTTTCAGGGCTTAAAACGCTTCATGCCAAGCTTGTCATGACTTGAAGGTTTGTGCTGAGATGTCTGATATGATTCTAATGGGCTTTCCTTGATAGGAGGATTGTATGTTTTCTCTAACAGGTTTCAGTATTTTATTTTTATGCTGAATGTCTGGGATCTTGATTATTATGTGTATGGGTGTAGATTTATTTTGGTTATGACTGTTTAGCATTCTACATGCCTCACTCATCTGTGTATCATATTCTTTCCCCATGTTTGGGAAATTTCCTGCTATTACTTCTGTGAATAGTTTACCAATATCATTAGTGTTGACTCCTGCATCTTCATTGATACCTATTTGTCTTATATTGTTTCTCTCTGCATCATTTTAAAGCTGTTGGATTGTAATTGCATGCTGTCTTGTTATTTTTAAAATTCTTTCCTTTCATGATCACTAGCTGTGATCCTGTCTTCAAGGTCCAAAATTCTATTCTCAGCTTCATTCAGTCAATTTCACTGGCTTTCAGTAGAGGTTTTATTTCCTGGATATCTCTTTGAGTTTGTTTCATGCATTCTGCTCCATTTCCACATTGTTCATTCAAGGTTGCCATCATTTTCTCATTCTTCTGTACTTTTTATCTGTGTCTTATTTAGCTGTGCTGAGCAACTTCTTTATTAATGTTGCCATTTCTTTCTTTATGTGAGAGATTATTTGTAATCTGATTTTGTCTGTAGACTCATGGATTTGTTTCTTTATTTCTCTTGCTATCTGTTCAGAAATTTCAGGTGTATACTTCTAATGTCCTTTATTTTGATATATCCTGTACTTGTTCCTTTTTGACTGGATGTTTGAGATTGCATTTTGCTTGTTGGTTTGTCATTTTTACCAATTGGGTTAATATTTTGGTCTTTTCAATCCAACTAGTCTCAACTGTTCATCATGTGTGTTGTAGTGACCTACTGTGTGGATAGCATTTGTTCTGTTGCTGGATCCATAATGAAGGGAGGGGCCAATCACTTTAATTCCTCCTGCAGGGCCTTTTGGGTGAGTCCTATATTCTTCCTAGGCTGACTAGCTTAGGGAATTGATGTAAGTCAAGAATTACTTCCTAATGTTACTGCAGCTTCAGGCTGTTCCAGGCAGCCAGGTCTACCTGGCTTTGGTGTGCACCTCAGCTGGGACCCTCCTGTGTCAGTGGATGTCTCATAGCCCCTTTTGATTACCTTGGGGTGAGGGGAGGCTTCTTCAGCACTCTCCACAACCCACCTGGTATTCTCTGTATGGAAAAAAGACCTACCCACATTCTTGCCAGGCTCACCATGGTTCTAAAGCGGGGGTGGGGGAGTTTACTACTACTCCTGTTTACCCACTGAGGTACTCTATTTGATGGAGAAACTTACCACAGTGTCACAAGCCCTCTGATGTCCTCTGTATGTATGAGTAGTTGCTGAGTGTCCTGTCAGCCCAGCAAAGTTCTGCAGGTGGTGGAAGGGGTTGCTGGTTGTCAGTGGATTACTGCAGTTATTTGAGTGGCAGGGGGAAGGATGACCTACAATCCATGTCTGTTCCAGGTGTGGGGGGTGAGAGGGAGGGTCAGCTGAACCATCCCAGCTCCAGGGAGGTGAGCACAAGGGACAGCCAATGATCAGTGGCTCTGAGGGGCAAAGAGGAGGGGCAACTGGTAATCCACAGCCTTCCAAGTCTGGGGCCTGGAGGAGATGCAGCCCATGAGCCTCAGCCATCCCAGATCTGGGGAGCAAGGAGGTGGGGTGCTGACAATCTGTGGCCATGTCAGAGTTGGGGGTGAGGCATGGAATCTACTTCTAATAAGGTAATATTATGTGTTGTAGAGCCCAAAGAAAAATCACTATCTTAAATTTAAAAATAACCTTCATTATCCCATCTTTCCAAAAACAACAATAATGATGGTATTATGTTTCTATTAACCCAGGGTGTAAATTATATTTTAATTTTAAAGTAAACATTATTTTGATCAGAGTATATGAAAGTCTTGAAGGCATATATTTGTTCTTTGGCACAAATATATTGTAAGAGAGTATCAATTTTTCCTTCTATCACCCTACTTTGAATAGTGGCTGTATCTTAATTACTTTCATAAACTCTCTAGCATTATACATGAGTGTGTGGGAATTCCATGTTAGAACCTGGGGAAAGGCCAGGGCAACCATAATTAAAGGTGTCCTTGATGCTGTGCTCCAATTTAGCCTAAGAACCAGGCTAGAAGTGACATAAACTGCCTGTATATCATCAAGTACCAGCAAGGTTATCTCCAACTTTCCTCCAAGATAGTATCATAAGAAGAGAGAGTTACAAAAAATGAAAATGGGCTTCTGTGAAATACAAGATGAAGTGGCAGAGGCATGGTTGAGCATAGAAGAGTGTGAAAGAAGATACTGGTGAATTCAGACAAAAGGAATAAACATCAGACATAGCAGGGAAGAAGGTCCCCGGAGAGGAAATGCAGTCCTATTGTGTGGAACGGATACTCACCTACTATGGAGACCTTATCTGCCTAAATGAATATGTATTCTTACCTTTTCATCTGCTGTGGTTTTAAGGAAAGTCCCAGACCATCTAATATCCAACTTTTGGTGATCTTAGATCTTTACCAAGCCAAAATCAGGACATGCATCAGACAAATTAGTCTAAAATCAAAAGAGACACCTAAGAGACACCTAATGGAGTTGTTCTTATGAAATACAGAGGAGTTTCTTAGTGGTATCCCCTAACCCAGTCTTTGACTTCCTATGTGAATATTTCCATGGCAGTTGCATTTGTTTTCCTCTGGAGAAGATGAGTTGTGACTCTCACTTGCTTCCCGTTCTTTACACAATCAGAGTCAGAATTGGCAGGTGTAGAATGCATTGTGTAATGACAGTGTTACAGAAAACAGCTCAAATATGGGAAGAAGCAGCATGGAGAAGGTTAAAGATGCAATTTGTTACACCAAGGGGCTTCTGACTATGATCCCTCCCAAAGAGCCAGAGCCCTGCCCTGTGCCTGGCAGGGCTTCAAAGGTTTTAAAGGGAAAGTAAGTAAGGTGGTACAACCAAATTTGGCATATATGATTGGAGGGTTGGGGGACATCATAGATGGCTAAGGGAGTTTAAACATTCTTAAATTACATTGTGAGCTATCATTTATATCAAGTATGGGTTATACAAAAGAAGAAGTGTTCAGTTATGCTTAAAATTACATTTCAGGGTCATCAGTTGCAAAGGCAGTAAAGATGGGTTTACACAAAAGAACTTTTAAAGTCACTTTGTAAGGCCATCTGTTAGACAAACTTACGAAAAGAAATGAGCATTCTGTTATCAGGTTTGTCTGAACATGTCTGCTTGGTCTTGGTGGGCATTCTGGCAGCTCCTATTTAAAATTTTTAATTTTTCCCTTTGAACATGACAGACTCATTGACCAACTCCTCTCCCAGAGCATGATGGCCACTCTGGAGAATGCTCGAGGAATCCTCCTTCAAGGTCAGCCACCCTGGGGTCCCATGGAAGCACCCTGAAGACTGAATCAGGTTTAGCTGACTGAACTTTTTGAAGAGGACATCATCTTGTTATGCCCAGATTTAAATTACATTTTAATTTTAATTAGGAATAGACGATATGTAATAGGTTTACTTCAAAGGGCATTTCACCCAAGAGGCATAAGTGACAATCTAATCAATAAGCCAAGGACTATGACCTATAAACATGTGTCAAACTTGACAAGTTACACCACCTGCCTAATTCAAGTTTTCCCATCATTACAGTTTTTGAATTCCATGAAATATGTGGAAATCATTTATATGGAAAATGGGATGGAGGAGCCAGGAAATGCTGCTTTGGCTTCTAAATTAAAGATGCTTTCCTTTGTGTTCTTAGATTTTGATACCCACAATGGTATGGAACATTAAATTAATTCTTTGTGAACTTATTTTGCTTGGGTAAACTTATGGGAAAGGCATATGATATGGGAATGCCTTGAGATGAAGGTCAAAATTGAATTAAATGGGAATTGGGTAGAAAATTTATATAAAAAATTAAGATATGTCCTCAACCATGCTATTGACTGGGTATAGTATCATTTGACTTCTGGCTCTTCCTCAATGTCAGAATGAACCTGAAAGCTAAACATTTTGAGTCAGTTCATGACATTGAGGTACCTATGACATAAATATGCTTCCTGATAGTACACTTTTGAAAAATTATTTTCTCAACTGCTTCATGAATGGAAGGGCTTGAAGGTGAAGGGAAATGTTTTGAGGGAGATAAACCACAATGTGTTTTTTTTGCTATAATAGTTAAAAATTATTTAAAAGCACACTGTATTTTTCCATCACACCTTACATCTGTGTATCATGATGGCTTGAGTCTGCAAGGCTAGCAAAGGTGAACTCCATGGCTTGGGTCAGCTCCTCAGCAAGTTGCAGAAATTCAGTTCCTGGAGACTGACCAGTAGCCAGGCTGTCAGTCTTCTGGGCCTCATCACTGTGGACATCCAGGGGTGACTCCTTCTCTGTCTGGACTTCTCTTTATTCTCTATCTTCTTTCCTTTTTCCTTGTTTCTTCATTTTCATCTTATTTCTAAGACTTGTGGATCTTGAAACAAGGAAGCTTCTCTTATTTTAGCCCTGAAATTTTTCCTGTGGAGGCTGGGTTGGACAGGGGGTACTTGTGCCAAAGCAGCCTTTCTTAGAAGAGCCTCAGGCTGGGCTTTTAGGTACACTGTAGCCCTTAGAGGAGAAGGTGGATCCTTTTACAGAAGCAGGACAGGTGAGAGCCAATCTGTAATTTGTTTTTGCTCATCTGACTCAGGGAGGCCCAGTGGGGAATCCCTATGTGACCTCCTTCTGTGGCCTATTATTGGGAAGAAACTTCAGGAAGCACACCCTTTCCTTTGGATGGTTCCCATTTGGAAGCCTGGGATTCCCAGGGAACTGGTCATTGTGTTAGAGATTTTGAGGCTTCAGGTTGCAGTGTGCCTTTTCTTCACAGGAAATATCTAATTATAGCCTCTTCTTTAAGCTATTTGAGAGAAGACAGGAAGAAGTAGTTCCATTGCTGGAAGTGGGACTAAGAGAATAGAACAGATTAGGTGTGACTTTGTAAGAAAGGCATTCAAGACTTAGTGACTCAATGCCTATGTAAGATGGAGAATATAAATTAGTCAAGATTATAGTACTCACCATTTAGCCTAATGAACATGGAATAAAATTATCATGAGTGAGAGCGGGAAAGGGGGCTCACTTTACTGAATTTTGAGCTGACACCCCAGTAGGAGTATCTAATGGATATAAAACTGAAGTTTTGCAGAAATAAATTAGGGTCCTGGTGGCCTTCTAAGTCAGGAGAGTGCAGGTGAGAAACTTTTGAAATGTACTGAATATTTTTGTTCTTTTCTTTCAGGCCTCCTCCCCATGTGTCAGTCACAAAGAATTAATTTGGTCTATAGAACCATAAAAAGCCATCCAATAACATATACGATACTTCTTTTTTCATGAAGGCAGCAATCAGCTAGGAGTGATGGTTCAGGCATAAGAATATCTAAAACTTTACTCTGTTGATATAAATATCTAAAGAATATCTAAAACTTTACACTGTTGATATAAAACTGATGGAGACAATGACCACTTGGTAAGTAACACAGTATTTCCAGCTTATGGTACAAATGTGTGTGTTCCTGCATGTCATGGCACATATAGCTATTTAGCAATCTTTTGTTCCAGGCACAGATACACATATGCATATGGATACACTCTCCCAGCATCTCTCTCACATTTGTTTCTATCAAACAGAATGAGGAAGCTACAGATGACATCACCAAGGATGATTCAGTGTGTCTTGAGAATCTCAGTGGGAAATAATCACTCACAAATCTATGATGTTCTGCTCTTATTTGTCATTATTATTATCCTAAGATTATCTTAAAGTCCAGTGAGCTATGAACCACTTGGGCATAGATATCATGTGTTATCACCTTTGTGTATCTGAGCAGTGATGTACTGTAAATTGATCTCACATAATGTACTTAATATTGGCTAAATTAAATTCAAAGGACTGAGAACACATAGATGAGGTCTAGGAAAAGAATAACAGTGTAAAATTAAAAACATGAAAAAAGAGGTACAGTGTCTGAAGGATTTGCTAATTGCTGCAACACCTGTGGCACATGCCTTGTGTTCTTACCCCATGTGCGGGCTTCTGGTAGTACATTTGCCATGGTCTGGAGCCTGTATCTCCATCATTCTCAGATAAAACTCTTTTCATTTGGGATGTTGGCCTTCGGCTTGCACATATTCCTTTGACATGGTAGAAGAGCTCCTTCCTGTCTCTGTGCTTGAGCAAAGCTATGGATGTTGTAGCCCAGAATGGAGTGGGACTCTGACAGGCAGATGCTGTCCTGGGCCCAGTGCAAACCCAAATATAATATCTTTAGTAAGCTGAAGAAATTTCACTGAGATGTTCATGGGATTTTAGCAGCAGAGTCAGAGTCCTAAGGGACTCATCTCATTTGGGACTCTAAAATATAAGTGTACATGAAATGACTGAGCCTGTCTCATTAGAGGTGTGGATACCTGGAAGTGTCTTGCTGCTGTTTCTTTGGCTTTTCTTCCTATGAACCTCAGAACAGCCAGCCTTTCTGGAAATGGGGCTTGGAGATTACATTTGATGAGAAGATAAGCATTGGAGAACAACGTGCCTGAGATTAGGGGATTATCTCTAATGTTCTCTAAGCCATATGAAGAAATCTATAGGCTGAGATCAAATTCCTTCCTGAGAACATAAGGGCTTTGCAGCTTGTATGAGATCAGGCTAAACTAACTGGCAATAAAAGCAAGAAGTGGGGGTAAAATTGCATAGGAGCTGCGTAGGAAGTATAAGGGGCAAGCTTGAAAGGTTTCTCCATTAGTTTCTGTGAATTTACTCTCTGTAAATTATTTAACCTCTCAGGTCAGTGCCTCAATTCAATTTCTTCATCAGTGAAATGGAGGTTAAATGGCATCATGGAATATAAATATTTCTTAATAATACAGCTAACACTGCAGTAAGATCAATTCCAAAATATGCACATGGGCCAGAGTTGCTGAAGACATGCTGCTTATGGTACATGCTTCATTTCTCAAAGTCTCACAGATCAATGCTGAGTTTTTCCAACCTCGTGTCCATCCTAACTGAGGTTCCAGGAAATTCCAGAGACCTGTCTCCATACTCAGTATACATGGATAGACCTGGACTTTGTTAAGATTAAACTCAGAGATGTCCAATGAGGCACTATTACCTTTCTCAATTTTTTTCTAGCTACAAAAATACAATCATGCCCCATGGAGAAGGAAATTCCAAATGGATAAAAGTTATGGAAACAATCTGTAACAGAGAAATTAGACTTTTTTGAAATTGTATTTTGGAGTCAAGAGGTAATGTTGGAATTGTCACTTAACATAAGCATACTTGTTTATAAACATATATACATTTACTCAATTAACTTAGGTGGGGATAAAAGAAAAATGTCCTGAAATATTTGGGAATGAGAATTACTCTATCCTTATATCATTTCTTAGTTAAACTGAATCTGGATAAGCTCCTCATCAGGCCTGTTCGGTAGTCTTCTGTTAGGACTTTGGTAGACAGCTCTTCCTGAATGAGAGTAGATGGGTATCGTGGAGCTCCTTGAGGAAATATTCCCCTGATTTTCAGTGCATTATAGGCAGTACAATAGCTAGAACAATTTCTTGACCTTCAGTGTATCAGATGATTCCTTACCTTTGAAAGTGCCTGGTGAAGGACTGCTTGGTGATATAAGCTTCCAAATTTCAAAATCATAACAAAACAAGCCAAGATTCACAGTGAGAGATTACTCAAAAAAAAAAAAAATTAAGGGTTAAAAAAACCCAAAGCAAGACAAGAAATGAAGAAACAAACAAAAAGACACATTAACATTCTGAGAATTTTTTAAAAAATAATTTTATTTAAAGAGACAAAAACAAAACAAAACAAAACAGAATAAAGGGTAGCCACAATACAGTATTTCAAGGACAAAAGGAAAAGAAAAACAAAAAAAAACCTAAGAAATTATTGCTTGACAAATTACATACTGACTTCTTGGAAATAGTTGTTCAATTTACAAAGTTCAAACATGTGAAGTAGACATTCAAACAGTGAGACTGTTAACAGTTCTACTCTACCATCTGACAAAAACAGAAATATGGTCATCCATCTTACCCATGCAAATATACATGCAATTGTATCAAGAGGGTAAAATTAAACACAACAAAACAGAGCAGAGCGGATCACAAGAAAGCAATGTAAGAGACAAAAATTTCAAAACTAGACAATCGGAGATATTCACTCTCTATCATACTGACTCTTGTTTTCTTCCAAATAGTTGTCCATATTGTCACATATAGGGAATTCACATGAAACAACCTAGTATGGAATTGATCTGAGCAGGACGAGGAGGGCATTTCAGGACTTCAAGACCAGACATTAGGGAAGCCAAGAATGGCTGTCATAGTGTCTCTCATTCTCCTCAAAACAGCTGTCCATACCTTAATGTGTGTTGAACTTAAACAAGGCAAAGCAAGATAAGATCACTTTGAACAAAAAGTGATAGCTTTGCTGGACTTCACATCATGACATTATGTAATCAGCACTGCGTATTGTAATGTCTCTTTTTCTTCAAAGTAGTTGTTCATTTCAACATGTGTTATATAGCTGGTTCTTGTAAACTGTTTATAAGCTCTACACATTCATGAGTCTCTACATGTATATCTATCATTTCTGTATTAGCAGGAAAAACAAAACAAAGCAAGATAAAACAAAACAATTCCTAGAAAAGCATGAGGCAGAAAAGTCACATAAAACAACAATACAAGGTGATCTACAATGGTTACCATGGTGTCTCAGCAGTGTATAACAACATTAATAAAAACAAAGCATTGGAGACATTATAAGACTTCAAAAGTAAGTAATAATCAAACCAGAGTGGGTATCTTAGTGAATCTTGTCATCTTCAGTGTAGTTGCCTATACTCTTAGACTTGATGCTATCCATCACAACAGATTTAAATAAAATCAGCCAATACAAAGTAGCAATCTAACAAACCAGATTCAAATAAGATCAGTCATAATAAGACAGTGTAAGTTATAAAGGGATTCAGATTAAGTTGATAGTAAAATTAAGGATGATTACCATAATATGTCCTCTTATTTTTGGAATAGCTGACCATGTCCTCAAGTCTAGTATAAGTAGACAAACTGGAACAGCACGTAATTCATCCAAGCAGAGTGATGAGAATAATGTAAATTTTAAATCTTGTTACCCCATTAACAATATCCTCTGCCTCCCTTTTTTAGACAGTTCCTCCCCTTTCACTCCCATGGGATGCGCTGCTTGTTTTGCATCCCACTGCCTCCCTATATAGAGCAGCTCAACAGACCCTATCTCCTGGTCAACTCTGCCTGTGTTTCTCTCTGTTAGTATTTCAAGGCCCTCTATACTAGAGATTATAGCCAATCTTCTCTGCCTCATTTCTGGTATTCTGTTTTTCTGCCATTGATAGTTTATTTTTCTCTTCCACTCCACTGTCTTCCTCATTCACTGAGGCCTCTCTGCCACTGTTCCTGAAATGCTTGTATTCTTGTTCTCTC
>PVJX010041469.1:0-14633 GCA_004027295.1 Dolichotis patagonum
ACTCAAAAACAAAACAACAGAATTATATAAGGTGATTAAAAAGGAAATAACAACAACAAAACAGATCAATAAGGTACTGAGCAAGCTGAAACATGATATAACTAAACAGATAATGTACTTAAAAAGCAAAAGGAGGAAAAGAAAATGTGCTAAAGGATATAACAGCATGTATGTTTAAGTGTGTGGGATTGATAACCATTATTACCAAATTTTTGTTGGATCGTTGAACAGAACTGTTTGCAGCTTCACTGTTTGAATGTCTACTTTGTATGCCTTAATTTTGTAACATGAACAACTATTTCTAAGAAGACAATATGAAATTTATCAAGTAGTGATTTCTTAATTTTTTTTTAAATTCTGTATTATTTCTACCCTTTTTTCTGTTTTGCTTTTTTTCTCTTTAAATAAAATTTTTTTAAAAAGTATGATCAATCCTTTTACATGTATCTTTTCTACAGCAGACCATTTCAAATTCCTTGCCAGATTCAATTACTCTTCTACTTTACATAGTAGTAACAATGTTTAAATTGCCATGTGTTAGGAATCTACTAAGAGTCACAGGCTGTACTCAGTGCTCTTTACAAACATAACTCTATCCTCCACACTGTACCTCTATGTAGACTTACTTCTATTTTACAGATAAAAATTAAACACCAAGTCAGGCATAGTGGCACATACTTGCAATGCCAGGACACTGGCAGTTTAAGCCAGGAAGAATGAAAAACTGAGTTCCACATGGGCAACTCAGCAAAAAAAAAAAACAGCTAGCATTAGATAGCTTAATGGTAGTATACACCTCGATTCAATCCTCATGGTGACTGGGGAGCTAGATGACAAAAACACTAAGTATCAAAAGTTTAAATAATTTGACCAACTAAGTGATGAAGCCAAATTCTAACGTAAGTCCACCTAACGTTAAGGTCTGTCTGCTCTTCCCACTATTCTCAGCACTCTCTTGTACAAATTTGTTCATTGATTAAAATCATATTTACAGCCATTTTCCTCCAGAAATCTGTACTTGGCACTGACAGAGTTATAGGAGTAAAGTCATTTCCAGGAATTATTTTAACAAATATCATAACATAATTTTCTCCAAATTTTTCTTGGTTTGACCTTTAATGTTCCAAAGATGAACCTGTGATTCACCTTAGAAGATCTCCTACAGTAGCTCTAAGATTTTGAACACAGCAAAGATCCAAAAGTTGAGGTAATGTTTTGACTAAAGCAGTATTTCTATTTACTAAGAACAAACGCAACAATTTTATCAGAATAAAATAATTAAAATGAAGCACAGACCTGCTTATAGTAAGAGTTCTTTGTTACAATCAGAAAATGTTTTTCTTTACAGAAAATATTCTACAATTTTATCTCCCAAGTTCTCAATTCACATTTAATCTTGAAATGCTTGTATCAGGTCTAGAAATCTAAGTTGGCAATTTTTTCCAAAACATAAGGATATCACTCTATTGTTTTCTGGCTTTCACTTCTGCTGCTCCTCAGTAATCAACTGTCAGTGTAACTGCCTCAGTTACTTTGAAGGTAATTTGTGTTTTGCTCTACAACTTTTAAGATACTTTCTTTGTTGCTGGTGTTTTTTATTTTACTATGATATATCTAAACATGCTCTCTTTAAGCTACTGTTTGCAATGCTGATCATCTCAAAATACTGATGGTTTGCATTAGCTCTGAAAATATTTCAATTCTCTTTTCAAACACTGCCTCATCCTTTCCCCATTACAGTGAAAGTTTGGTATCAAACTCAATTCATTCTAAATTCATGTTTGAACACCAAACAGTTCCAGAACTGAACGTATTTTCCCACAATGATGGAAAAACCAAATTATTGGTTGTGAGGCCCACAAATTACACTCATAAATTCATTTTTCCAGGATTTGACAAATTTCTTTAACCCTATCATGGTTCTCAGTTTTCCTCTTAGCTTTACTGTTGGTAACACTAACTTTCTTTGGAGCCATGTTTAATACAAAGAAAACACACCGCGCGCGCACGTATGAAGTACAATGACAAATGTTTTAACATACTAACACAAGCACTATATGTTGTCTGGCAAAAGCAGTGCTTAGATTGAAGTGTCACTCCTTTGTGCCCACAACAAGATATGACATGTGACTTGCTCTCAGCCCATACGGGTTTTTTGAAGTCAGATTTCCAGTTTGACTCTCTAGCAAAGTTAAGCTCAAGCAATTAAGAAGCTCAAGTTTGAAGCCATTTAATAGCAAGGTATCACTATATTTCTGACTTCTGTGTTTGGAAAACTGATGAAATAATATGTAAGAACTTCTCATTCAGTGTTCCAATAGAAGAGGTTATTATCTTAACTTGTTTTTGCCCATTTCCTTGTCTGCAATACATCTGGATAATGTCTTCTCTCCTACAACCAGTTCAGTCTTTCAGTTGTGTTCTAATCTGCTTTAATCCATACCCACTATTTTCAATGAAATCATTACTGTATTTTTCACTTGTAGTTCTGTTAAGGTCTTTTTCAAATCTGTTAAGTTTTTCAAATCTACCCTGCAGATATTTTCTAACTTGTTTTAAACATAATAGAATTTGTTTTATAATTCCAAAGCTGAAGTATTTAAGAATCAATGTCTGTTATTTCTGCTGCTCATGTTGTTTCTGCTGCTCTGTTTCTGCAACTCATATTGTTTCCTCATTTGCTTGGTTGTCTTTTATTCTGAGCTCATTTTATGGAAAAAATTATTGATAAAAATATATTCTATCTAAAAGAATTCCTCCCTGACAGGTGCCTAAAATCACTTTAAATTCACAGTTTAAGGAGTTCTTTTCATCTACCTAAGAAGCATGAGTTTTGAGCTGCAAATCCAGAGGAGGAAAGAACTATGGTTGTATCTATTTAGGAATGAGTAGGTACCTTTCAACATCCAAGACAACTTTTTATGCAGCCTCCTGTGGTCGAGAACCTGAGATTTAATCTCAGTTCACCTATACTCTGTAAGGATAACTCTTTGGAGTCTCATTTTTTTAGGAAAGGAATTCCCTATGAGAATCCTCCCTTTTGGGCCAACTTGGGCTTCAACGTTTATCTTCTGAGTGTGGTGCCCACATACCTATAATCCCAGCATTTGGTAAGCTGAGGCAGGAGGATCACAGCAAGTTTGAGGTCAGCCTAGGATACACAGTGAGTTCAAGGCTAGCCTGTACTATTCATAGTAAAAACAAAAAACTCAAAAAACAAAATCAAACAAGCATGAAGTTATCCCAGAATATGGCAAATGTCCTCCAAAATAATAGAAGTATTATTAATATTCTGCTTACTGCTCTAAAGTCATGTTTTAATTAGAACATATTTATAGTATACAGTGACTACATGTATCATAGGGAGTTAATATATGTATATAACACATCTTAATTCTTTTTGCTTTGTCTTCCTCTCTCATCTCCCTTCCTCCATCTCTAGATCCTTTTCCCATTTGCAAAAGAGCTTGTTGTTTCCTATTATCCATCCTTTATTTTGCTCTTAATACTTTGGGTTTCTCATGAAAGAAAAACCATGTGCTAGTTAAGTTTGCGTGTTTGATTCATTTTACTAACACTATCGTCTCAAGGCACATCCATTTTCCTATGAATGATTCCAATTTATCTTTTTCTTTGGCAGAGCAGTACTCCATTGTGTAAAAATATATTTTCTTCATTCATCTGTTGATGTACATACTGTATAGACTGCTTCCCAAATTTTGTGATTACTGAATTCCTGTTTTAAAACCGATTTTGGTCAGTAATGAGATACCATAGAAGATACAAAAATACATACAAAGCAGACAAGGAAAATTATAATATTAAAATTTTACTTTTAAGTAAAACTGCAGTTCATGAAACAAGTTATTGAGGACTTTTTCCATTCCAAGAAACTCACTCAGAAAAAAATTTTTAATGTCTTAAAGACACAATAGACTACAGTTTAAGCTTTTGACTTACAAAAAGAGCCTCTTCGCCATAAAATCCTTACTGCTTTCTGCCTGTAAAAAGGACCATCACGAAGCACCATCACCTTATACTTTACATCTAAGATTAAATCTCAGGTTCTTGCTTGCAGGAGGCCACAGGAAAAGTTGTCTTGGCTTTCCAACCCTCAAAACCATAAAAATTGATCCTGGTCACAATGTGTTACTCTATCTGGAGCCCACATTCTACTCTGAGTGTATGCTTTTAAAATCCTACATAATAAACTTTCATATGCCTCTTATGGAAAGTCTTTAATTTTTTTTTTTTTTCTGTGATGGAAGCCCGCCCGTGAACCTACACCAACTCAAGGTGAGGTGAGTCAACATTCCCCATCTCCACTTTAGCAAACCTCTTTCTTGGACCCCATCCAGTGACATTAATTTCTTACCATCATGTTAATTCATAAGACTTAAACATTTTTAATATGTTTTATCAAGCGTTTCTTAACTGTTTTCAGGAAATTACTTTGTCCATGTAGTGTGACTGACCACATTATCCTGCTCTCAACTTCAAATAAGTTTTACAATTTTCTAATGCAATCAGTATTTTTCTTTCTGTAGAAACGTTTAACAATGAAACATTAAAGAACAAATTTTTATTCAGCTTGATTCACTGGTACTACCTCGGACAGAATGTCACCAAATCTAACATATCAATCCTATTACATCTTTAAACTGTTAAGATAGATATGATTCTGAAATGAATTCTTCAAGTAAAAATATACATAAATGCTGTGGAACTTACTGGTCTACTGATTCCCTGACTTGTCAACAGGGTGAGTCTGAGGGTTGAAGTAAGAAACCTATCCCACCCTTGTAAAATAAGTTTGCGGGTTCATTGACTCTCATCTGGGAAAAAGAATTTTTAGGATAGTAAGAGACACAAAAGGGTTTATTAGAGATTTCAAGAATACAGTGTGGGCACTCACAGAAACATGATACATTATGAGTCAGAGCGGGGTATATTTAAAGGAGTGTCTTCACGATAGGTGATGTAGGATTTATATTTCTACTATCTGTCAGGTTACCCATCTAGCAAGTTATTTAAGAATATAAGTCATCTACCTATGTTTGAAGTTGAGATACTGCAGACCAGTATTTCTGCTTCCTTGGGGAGGGAGGAAGCATAACAAGTGAAAAGGACAATCCTGAGGCTAGATGTACAGGCTTATTGACTTTAAGACCTTAAGAAAAAAAAATTTTTTAAACAAATTCTCAGGAAGAAAAAAAGGCATAAGTAATTTTTGTGTCTTGAGGCCACAGTTAAATACAATTCTAACATCTCAATTTCCTTGTCTCCTTTTTTATCTAGTTTTTATTTTTTTCTATCATACCTCAGAACCACCAGCAGCAATACATAAAATATACAAAAATTTTACATTTTTAACTATTGGAATCTTAGCCAGAGTTGTGAGAAGATGGCAAAGAACTGAGCTCAGTACTATTTCTAAGAAACAGAACTGTAAGGAACAACTGCAAAATTAATAAATAACCAAGAAAGGGAAAGCAACGCTAGTATCTGTTAAAATGTACTAATCAATGAATTTAAATATTTTTTCTTAGAAAAATAAAAATTATCGAAGAAATAAAAGTTAAAACAAATAGCCAAGAAAAGGCTGAGAAAATAAAAAAAACTTGCTACTCCAACAAAAAGCACCAAACCTAGACAAAATAGGTGAATTCTTTATTTCTATGCTATTTAAAATGTTTTACAACATATAGAAAAGGGTTCTCCTTTTTTTGATTAAACTAACAATATTAACTCTAGAAGTGACAAAGAAAACACATAAATAGAACTGTATACCTGTTGTATTTATGAATATTACTGCAAATATCCTAATGAAAGTATTAAAAAGTAAAAACCCACATTATATTTAAAAAATAATATACTACAAATGAAGTTTACTTTGGAACATAATAAAAATTTGATACTAATGAAAGCTGTAATATAATTCACCATAGTAGCAGGACAAGAGAAAATATGGTACAAGAAAAAGTCAAAACAGACATTTTATAATAGTCAACATCCTTTCCTAACAGCATATATTATGTATGGCTTTAAAGGACACACAACATGTATATAATTTAAACTTTCTACAAGTAGCCAAAAGAAGTAAAGAAGTAAACAAAATAGATGTATACCTATTAAAAAAAACCAAAAATAATGCACAATACCATCTGGTAGCAAGGTTATATGCAAATGAATCTTGTACTATAAGTATGAATGAGCTTTCTATAGGGTAACTTACCATAATACCCTAACTAAATTATATATACCCTCTGATACAATAATCTCAATTTTAAAAATAAGAGTAGCAACATCAGTGCATAAGGATTTATAAAAGAGGAAATTTTAAAAACAAAACTGGTTAAAATTAGGAGTTGGATGCAAAATTAAGAATTAGGACTTGGATGTTCATATGGAGAGAAAGAACATTTTATAAAATTGACTTTTAGAAAGAGGTCATTTTTCAATTTTTACTTAATTTTTTATCAATGATATATTATCATGACTCAAGAAGATAAAAATACAGACAAGAATTAACAATTTTTGTAGTTTTATTTTTTTAAAGTGTGCATAAATTGAATATAGCTGAAATGTTTTCTCAAGAGATACCATCAAGAGATACCAGTTTAATTCTCTTCCCCATAACCTTGGCTGCTATTTTTCTTCACCAATATAATGTAGCAGAAATAATGCTCTATCAATTGTAAGCCTATCCTCTAAGAGGTCTGGCCTTTTCTACTTTCTGCCCCTATGAAGCTCATTTTAGGACACTCTTTCTCAAAATCTACAAGTCATGCTCAATTCAAATGAAATGGCCTCAGGTGCTCTGGCCTACAACCCCTAACCTGAGCTGCTGGACACAACTGCCAGCTATGTGACTAAGCCATCTTAAAAGTATAGTTACTCTAATCCTAGATCCCTATGCTAAGCTGCCACTGGGTGAAACAGAAATAAACTAGCTCCATAAATTATACAATCATGAGTAAATAAATATTACTGTTGCTTTAAGCTAGTTAAATTTTTAAGTGTTTTATCACATAATAACTAATCAGAACAATCCCTTGTTTTCTGCTACACATTAGCACCTGGAATAGTATCTGATATGCAGCATCTACTTTTAATAGATACAACATCAGAAATATGAGAGTAAAAACAATGCCCTAGCAAAAGATCAGTTAAAAACAAGTCATGGACTAATGAATAAAAATGGTAATTATAATACATACATATAATAGTCAAAAGGAGAACACAGATTCAGTGACGTGAGGAAACTTCCTGGAGCAGTGTTATTTTATTGAGACCTTGCAAAAGTCAGTAAGTTGAGGTAGAAAGAATATTTCAGTATCAAGGCAAACAAAACTATTCAATTACATAAATCAAAGGAATCAGTATTTTATAACAAAATCACAAAACGTGAGGAAGGCAAAAGAGGGAGACATAAGACTAAAAAACACAAAATACTGTAAAAGTACTGAAGGGTTTTAAACCAGAGAGTAAAAAAATCAGGTCAGAGCTTAAAAGATCACTTAATTGAGTTGCTGGTAGTAGTACAAACCTATAATCCTAGCACTCTGGGAAGCTGAGTCAGAAGGATTAAAAATTCTAGCCCAGCCTGGACAATTCAGCAAGAAAACTCAGCAAGACCCTATTAGAAATTAAAAAATAAAAATGGGCTGAGGTTCAGTGTAAAGGCCCTAGATTCACTCCCTACAGCCACAAATAAATCAGTAAAAATATCAATCAATCAACACCTACTACAGAGGACTGGTCAATACAGAGTCACAAGCAAGAGATAATAGGGAACTGAACTAGAGCAGAAGTAGTAGGGATGAAGAGCAGAATCCAGCATAAGTATATAGGGAAAAGAAGGAAAAAAAATGCATCTGCCAGGTTTCGGGCTTGAACAATTAAAATGATGATGGTAATGTCCTTCTGAAGTTTAAAAATGTGATTTAAAAAAAAAAAAAACCTCTATACAGGGGAAATAAACTTTAAAAAGAAAATTATAAATTCAGTTGCACACACAGAATATGAATTTCCTATAGGGTGTCTAAAAGTAGAGTTCTCCAGTGGGCTAAAAGGATTAGGATTAGAAATGTAAAATAACAAGTCTGTTGAGCTTTTTCTAAAACTAACCATTCGCTACTTCCTTTTTAATCCCCAAGCAACTCTTGTAAACCTCAAGAGTCTGACTCTTCTTGTTGCCAAGACAAAACACCTGACACACATAAGTTAAAGCAGAAAAGGTTTATTTCAGCTCACAATTTGGGGCATGGCACAACACAAACAGTCCACAATGGACCAGGCAGGAAGCAGCAGCAGGATTCAGGATTCTTCTCTTCCCCTTTTGTTCCATTCAGGGTTGGAGCCTTTTCGGTAGTACCATACACACCAGGTTGGGCCTTTCCCATTATCCACAACAAGAACTATGCTGAACCAATCAGTGGACTAATTAGTAGCCAGTATCACATATCCTAAATTCAGCTAGCTCCAAAAAGCTCTACCTATTGAGTGCATAAGGCGTTGAGAGGCCATCAAGATACCAGCCATAACCACCACTCAGTTACTATTATATCATTCTCTGACAATTTCACAAAGCTTAACTCACTATAATAGCTCTCTCTCCTTAATGCTTCTATGCTATGAGAAAACCAAATATAGTCGAAAATTTTACCATACTCTTTGTACGGTAATTTGATTGTTACCGGTCAGAGCATTCTACATATGGTTTTGTGACAAGAAAGAAGGACCTTAGGGGAGATAATTAAGACCTCTTCCCAGCTTGATGTAAAGTATCTTGCACAAAGAAACAAGGTGTATCTACAGACTAAATAAAAAACACAATCAGTAACAGAGCTGAGACAAAGGAGTCTAACAATTGGAAATGAAGCCTGAGAAAGAAGAGTTCCTATACTTCCAGTTCCCTCCTTTCATACTGTGTCCTACTTTTGCTGGGTCCAGGTCTATTAATCTCAATGGCTACATTACAGTAAGTTTTTAAAACAAAACAATTTGGCCTGAAAAACTATAAGTACTCCATGACAGGAACATGACTTAAAATAAAACTCACAATAAAGAATTATCATCAAGCAGAAAAATAAAATCTTAAGATCTGATACTGTAAACAAGCAACTCAATGTTGTACAATCTGAATTTTTTAGTCTCAGTTTTCTCTTTTAATTTCTGCCACACTGCACAGGAAAATCTTGAAGCGCTAAGAAAATACAGTGTAAATAAAACCTAGAGTAATGGCTGGAGAGTGGAACTAGATGACCATAATTGCAAAGAAAGCGTGCAGGCAGTTTAACTTAAACTATCAGAGAGCTATACACATTAACAGGATTCTTTTGACACACAAGTACAATCACACACCTTCCAAGCTTTAAGGGTCTTCTGGTATCATTTGATACAGTAGTTCTCCAGATATTTTAAAAACTGTTGAGAGCAGAATAGATCAAATCACAAAGTACCAAAACATCTTAAAGTCAGTGAAATTTTAAAAATCATTCCTACATAGCTTCCTTAGATGGAAATCACACACAAAAAAATCTTTACACAAAAACATCTAACTCTAGATGATACGATTACCTACCTAAAAAAAATCTAAGATCATCAACTGAAAAGCCATTACATAAAACACCTAAGAAATCAGGAAACAACTAATTAAAAATAAATGTACAAAAAAAAACTTTGTCTATTTATCACAAATCAAGTAAGCATATATTCTGAGTCTGCCAAAAAAATGTATACACATTTCAATAGATTGCCATACGAATAAACATCTTTGACCATCACTCTTGTAATTGCAGAAGCCAAACATTACTTGTATTTATCTCATGTCTTAATATACTTAGTATTAAAATATTTACACAAGATTTCATTTTTTCTGATGTATCCATTTTTTGGCAGACTGCATATACAAAATATAAACTTTGAACCTTAATAAACTTGAGAGAGAGAGTTATTCATATCAGCTTTAAAAAAAAATACAATGGGACAGAATAGGCCAACTGATAAAGTTTCTGACATCTCCTGAAAAAGAGAAAACTAGTAATAAACTAGCTAATTGGAAGCTTAAAATTTTCTTGTACCCTCTACCTCACACTATCCAATTAAACATGTTTTGGAATAACTGAAAAGCTACAAGTTGGAAATGAAAGTATGAAAATAGAAAAAAATAAGTTGCTGTGTAAACACAAGGTAGGAAAGATCTACACAAGGAACAAAAGAAAAGCAAGATTTTACATCTAAAATGTCAGAATTTAGAAGGCAAGAAACGGAACAAAATATAAAGTAAAAAATAAAGCTATTAAAGAAAAAAATAATGACTATAATAGCAAGACACAAGGCTTTTCAAATGGCTTCTTCTGAAGGATAACCAGTATAAACTTTCTGGTGGGCAATTTAGCTAAGAACCAAGCACAGGCATATGTTTTGACCCAGTAATTTCACTCAAAACAATCTGCCCTAAATAATGCAAGGTGGGGCTGGGGATTTAGCTCAGTGGTATAAGCGTCTGTCTGGCAAGCATGAGATCATGAGTTTGATCCCTGGTACCAAACAAAAATAATGCACAGGTACAAAGACAGAGTAGCAAACAAAAAAAAAAAAAAAAAAAAAAAAAAAAAAAAAAAAAAAAATTTCATTGTAGTATTACTTTTCAGAAAGAGCCAAAGAAATCCAGGTGTCTAAAAATAAAGGACCACTACCATGAAGTAATATGCAGCCACTAAAAGTTATATGGAACTGTCATGACAAGTAACATGCTAAATGAAAAACAAATGCAAGAAACAAAATAGCATGAATCTATTTTCTGTTGCTTTAAAAAAAAAAATGTGTATTCACACCCCAAAGGATAAAAAACACTAAAATTAACCTCTCCCTTACTTAAGAGAAATAAAGGTGGATAAGGCAGCAATGAATATATTCAACTCCCTAAACCACCCACATCCACTGATCAAAATTCTTACCAGACTCTTTACCTTATGGAAGTAAAAGAAGCCTTGTTTCATAAATGCAGTAGGCAAAGACAGAAAGATTGGTATAACATAACTACCTCATTAATGTTACCTTTCCAACTCTAGGCCCCAAAATCCACCAAAGGTTTACGGCAATCAATCTAACATCTCACCCCAACACAGGAAGAGATATCATTAGTAACTCCTCTTGGATTTCGGCCAGGTGGCTGCTGGCACACTTTCAAAGTAACTGTTCTAGGAAACCAAATAGATTTATTGTAATCTCCAATGGTCATCATCAGTTCTCATATCTCTGCATCTGAACCTAGGATTTAGGCTTTGTGTTGTTGCAACATTGTATCACTCCAATTCCATCAGAAGCACTATTGCTTTCTGATGTATTTTCCACAGGGTGGTCATATCAGAAACAGGTTTACCAGGCCAGGGGTTTAGCTCAGTGGGATAAGCACCTAAACCCGGACCGGACGGGACCGGACCGGACCAGACCAGACCACACCAGACCACACCAGACCAGACCACACCAGACCACACCAGACCAGACCAGACCACACCAGACCAGACCACACCAGACCAGACCAGACCAGACCAGCCCGAAAAAAAAGAGAGACTAATTATTAAGATTCTCTACCTTTTTATCTTAGGAACAAAAACTTTATTAACTCTAGGAAATAAAACACACTTGTTAAGCAATAGTTTTTACTCAACTTTCTAAACTAGTATTTACAATACAAAAGAGCAATTGTTTTGGCATCTCTCAAGACAAGACAGACCTCAAGAGAACTTTTAAGAAGTTTCCAACAGTGTGGGTATAGTCATGGGTAGCTTAATGACATTTATAGTCAGAGAAATATGTCATTAGACAATTTAAACACTATAAAAACACTGTAAACTAGGCATGGTGGCACACACCAGTAATCCCAGCACTAAACTAAGGAGGATCACCTGCAAATTCAAAGATAGCCTGCACTACAAAGCAAGATCCTGTCTCAAAAAACCAAAACAAGTGTAGACAGTATTTGCACAAACCTAGATGGTACAATGGTACAGGACAGTCATTCAACATGACCTCTTTATTAAAAGACATACTAAACATGATGTATATAAAGCTGCTGCTGGAGTAATACAACATACTGAGATACCAGTAACATAATTATGATGTGTTATCAAGTACTTTCTACCATAATTTTATATACTATACTGTTATTTGACTGCCAATGCAGTATCACCACAAGCATATAAATAATGTGTTATATTATGACAATTACCATATCACTAGGTGATAGGAATTTGTCGGCGCCATTATAATCTTATGAGACCACTGTCATATATGCAGTCTACCATTAACAGAAATACTATTACTATTTGAGACAAGGTCTCCTTTTGTAGAGCAGGCGGCCTTAAACTCACTTTGTAACCCAGCCTGTCTTTGAACTCACGGAAATTTCCCTGCCTCAGCCACTTAAATGCTGGGATTACAGGCATGTGCCACCACTCCCAGCAACAGAAACCTTATAATGCAGTCGATGATAGTAATAATTTATCCTTTTTTATAAAATTTCCACAACTGGTATACCCTTTTTGGGGGAGAAACAGGGTCTTGTGTAGCTTAGACTTTTGAATTTGCTCTGTAGCCCAGGCTAGCCTCAAACTGACAGCAATCCTCCTGCTCAGCCTCCCAAATGCTAGGATTATAGGTGTGTACCACCATGCCCAGCATCAAGTGTAACTTTTTAAAATTAAAAAAAAAATTTTTTTCTGATAGCAGGTCATCATTCTGTGATTACAGGACTTAACACATACACCCACAACAGGAATTTCTTCAGCTTGCCAAAAGTTACAGAATTAGGTTCAACCAATTTTAAAAGTAAATTATTCTTTTAAATGTAAAATTCATAGCCCTCAAAGTAGTAAGTACAGACATTCTCAACAAAAATTATGAAAATTTGTAATCAATCATAATGCCAATTTCAAAT
The DNA here is from genome assembly GCA_004027295.1 of Dolichotis patagonum. Classification (NCBI taxonomy): domain Eukaryota; kingdom Metazoa; phylum Chordata; class Mammalia; order Rodentia; family Caviidae; genus Dolichotis; species Dolichotis patagonum. The sequence continues at coordinate 12,947 of PVJX010041469.1, forward strand.
CTTTTTCAAAACTACTGCTTCAAAAAAGTAAGCCAGTAACAGTAATTTTAGGCAGCTAAATTAACAAAATCAATAAATCTATGGGTACTAGTATTTTCATAGCCACGGAAACCACATGCAACATTGAATATTGACTGAATAATAATTATCTTTAAATGTTTTTCATCCAAACTAATGCTGGGGGGGAAGGGCAGCACTGGGGATCAAAGCCAGGACCTTCATACTAAAATGTACCCCCTCCCATCCGTTTTGTATTTTCACTTTGAGGCAAGGTGTCCCTAAGTCACTTGAGCTCATTACTCAGAATGAGCTCAAGTTTGTGAACCTCTTGCTTCAGCCTCTCAGACTCTAGGGAATACAGGACAGTATCACCAGGCTCAATTCAAACTAATGAGCACCTACTATATGCCAGTACTATAGTCCAAGAATTCTCTGTCTGACCAATGACAGAGGTACTCTGATGAATATAATCATATATAAAATTATAAAATACATACATATACAAACTCAATCCCATATCTTTATCGTCAAAGATCAAAAAAATCTCTGAAAATCAAAAATATCAATAAACTAGACCTGAATTGATACAAGCTTTTATAATCTTTGTTATGCTACTTAATGTAAATATGTGTAATTTTCTGGAAAAATCCCTGTGTGTATTTATGGCATAGTTGCTCCTCCCCACAGAAGCTTTCATTACATATGCCACATGTGCCATCTTAAGTTTTTAAATTCCAAAACACTTTTTTGTTTTTGAGACACATAAGTTATGGGTCTCAGGTAAAAGGTCTGTAGGCCAGGTCTGAAGAACATAAATGAAGAACGGTTTGAAAGATTAAAGGAGGGAGAGAGACAAGATGGCGGACTGGGAGGTAGCAGGAGAGAGACCCTCTCTGAGAGAGACAGCTCAAATGCCAGAATAAAACACCCTGGAGAGACCCAAACAGAGAGAGATAGACTCTCACAACACAGAAAGAAACTAAAGCTCAAAAACCCACTCGAATAAGAGGTCCTGGGGCTACTATTAGTGAAGATAAGATCGGGCGAGCACGGCACCCGCCTCAAGACGCCTGAATTCCGACCGACCTGAACAAGCCATCCGCGCCAAAGCGACTGGCTTGAGCCACCGGAGCCCGGAGCTGAACAGCCCGGCGTGCAGTTCGCCGGGACCACCACTGCACACGACCCACCCAGAGGCACCGTGAATTCCCACCTCAGCCGCACTGAAGTTGGAGGTCGGGCAGTCCAGCAGTTCTCCAGGACACGGTGAGTGATGAAAATAAGACCCTTCCACGGGAAAGGGGAAACCGACTGGGCGACATGTTGGATTTGGGCAGGACAGCCCTAACTCCATAAGGAAGTGGCTTCACCTGGTTATTCCCCTCGCCGAGCGGATTGGTGGAATCTGCTTGAACTAGGCCACGCCCCTGGCGAGGACCCAGTTACATCCCTGAGATCAGTGCACACTGATGCAGTGAAGGCCTGCAGAGGTTGACTGGCCCAGAAGGGAGGAGCTAGCGCACACTGCCCATGGGTGAACTCTAATCTCTGATAACCTATTGAAGAGGGCTAAAGCTCCTAGCCTGCGCCCTCTAGAGGAGCCTTAAACAACAAGAACAGGGTCTGGGAATTACACTGTATACTTCTATGGAAGGAACCAAAAACATGACGAAAGGGAGAAATAAGA
>PVJX010041470.1:0-14638 GCA_004027295.1 Dolichotis patagonum
CGCGCCCTTCCCCGCCCCGCGCCCCGCGCCCTTCCCCGCCTCCCCGCCCCGCGCCCTTCCCCGCCTCCCCCGCCCCGTCCCATCCCCCACCACTGCGGGGCAGCAGCCGGGGCTCCTAGGATCACGGTTCGCCTTCATGTTAAAAGGCTTGCGTGGCGTACGTGTCTCCGCCCCGCATTTCCTTTGCGCGGTAGAAACTTCTCCTGAGTCAGGTACCCAGCGCGCGGCTGTGTTTTGGGGTCGCGCCGCGTCGCAAACGTGCCTCTGTGCTGCCTTCGCCCATGTGGGCTGCTGTGGGGACTGGTCTGTCTGGCTGATTTTCCCCCAGAGCCTCACTCACCCTCCCAGTCTGCCAGCAGAGGTCCTCTTCCCACTTTCTGGTGTCTTCTTCAGATTCTTTGGTCTGTGGTTTTCATTTTTTGTCTTTTTGTGTGTGTGTGTGTGCCGGGGATTGAATGCAGGACCTTGGGCTTGCCAGGCAAGTGCTTATGCCACTGAACTAAATCCCCGGCCCTTTGTGAGTGCGAGCGTGTGTGTGTCTTTTTGAGGCAGGGTCTCACTGTGCAGTTGAGGGTGGCTTTGAGCTCACTTTGTAGTCCAGGCTGGTCTGTAACTTGCAACAATCCTCCTGCCTCAGCCTCACAAGTGCTGGGATTACAGGCGTGCACCAGCATGCCTGCGTTTGCTCAGTGTTTTGATGTAATTTTCATGGTACAAGTCTCTGCTCTCTGGTTAAATTTATTCCTAGGTTTTGATTTTTCTTTTTGCATCTATTACAGATAAGATTGCTAATGGTCATGCTGTCTTTCTCAGCAAGTTTTTCTTCTAATTTTTTGAGACAGGGTCTCCCTAAATCAGGTGCTCACATTGTATGTGGAGGTTTGAACTTGCCATCCTCCTGCCTCAGCCTCCCAGAGGGCAAGAATTACAAGGGTGCCCTACTGGGCCACCTTGACGATTGCCTCCTGTGTTGCCTTCCTATGCTGTGACTTTCCTGCGTTCCTCAGCTCACGGTGCTGTGGATGGACTCCCTAGGTTTTCTGTCTCTAGGAACAGGGATCGCGGGGTGCCCTGTTAGTACCGCCTGCACCCCATCTGTCTGCTGCAACTGCAGCACTGAGGAGGTGCAGGGGTGCGGTGCCCTCTGTGTCCGGCTCTCAGAGGAGCCCTGAGCCCCAGCTGCATGGGCGGTGGGCTCCGCGCAGCCCTCGTGGTGTTGAGACAGCCCACGTGCTGCATCTGCGTGGGCTGAGGCACGCGATTCGCACCCCGATCTCTCCCTGGCCTGTGTAGCACTGACCATAACTCGTGGCCAGGAGGCCATCGTCCCCTCCTCCCCGTGATAGATTCTGGTCCTTGCGGGCCAGTTTCTCACCGCCTGTTTGAGGTCTCTCTCTTGTGGGGACGGAGTGGGGTGTGGCCACGGAAGATCCTACAGGACACCGCACAGGCTCCACTCGTGTTGGGGACGCGGCCTCCCCAGCCCGCCCCGACGCGCAGTGGGGCATGTGCGTTTCAAGGCAGTTTTCTGCGTGCGTGTAGTCTTCCCCGTGGGGCTGTCCAGGAGAGGACGTCTTCTCAGCGCAGTGAAATGCTGACTCTCGTGCCCGGCGTGTTGGTGTACGCCTACAGCCCCAGCTTTCAGGAAGCTGAGGCAGGATGGTCGCAGCGATTCAGGATGCTTTAGGCCCCACGGTGAATTCCAGGCCAGCCTGACTCCCTGGCTCAGAGACAAAAAGAGAACTTAAAATGCACTCGAGGCCGTGGGACTCAGTCGCCTCTCCCCGCAGGGATTAAGGATTTCATGTGCGAGCTGTGCGGGAAGACCTTCAGCGAGCGGAACACGATGGAGACACACAAACTCATCCACACAGGTGGGGCAGCGCCAGCAGGGGCCCAGCCTCTACCCTTCCCCCACCCCACGGTGACAGCGCCGTCCCCATCCCGGGCTTGGCCTGACCCCGTGGACGGGTGGCTGCGACAAGCAGGGCGGGGCCGAGGGATCCAGGCCCACCCTGCCCGCGGTGACCCCGTCTCTGTCCGGGCCCTCGAAGTGGGGAAGCAGTGGACGTGCTCCGTGTGCGACAAGAAGTACGTGACAGAGTACATGCTGCAGAAGCACGTGCAGCTCACACACGACAAGGTGGAGGCGCAGAGCTGCCAGCTGTGCGGGACCAAGGTGTCCACACGCGCCTCCATGAGCCGGCACATGCGGCGCAAGCACCCCGAGGTGAGCCGGCCCCACGCCCCAGCCCGCGTCCCGCTCCCCACCCCTCTGTGCACCCTGAGCTCGGGCTGGACCTCTGTACACATGCAGTGGCCGAGGCAGGAAGATCGCAGGTGCCAGCCCCACCCAAGCAGCATAGCCGCTAAGCAGCAACTACGTTAAAAGAGCCGGGGGCGTGGCTCACGGAAAGGCCCTGGGCTCGTCCCGGTACTCCAAAAACACAAGAAGAGCACCTGGGGGACCTCGGTCGCGGCAGGTGCTTCAGAAGAAGGCAGGCGCGTGCTCGCTGCTGGAAGGAGAGGCTTCCTTGGGGGCTTGGGGTGCAAAGTAGCCGCAAACAGGACAGTGCCAGGTTTGCCCAGGTTGCTCAGGTCCTCTGTGGTCAAGAAAGCAAGCGGAGCGGATTGCAGGCCGGTGTCCAGTCCGAGTGCACTGCCAGCATCACAGTCGGAAGCCAGCAGTCCAGAGGTGGTTTCGAGGGGCCCCGCACGGTGGACCAGAGCTCCCCAGAGCCCTGGGTCTTACCCTAACATATCTGAAGGCAGGATGTGGGCGCTCCGGGCAGAGCAGAGGCATTCGGGGCCCCCACAGCAGTGGCTGTTGTCTTCAAAGAGCCCCACCCCAGGCCGAAGCACACAGCTGTCCATCTCACTTCGGTTAGCTAAACAAGAACTGGTGTGGCGTGGTGGCACACGCCTGTAATCCTGGCATTTGGGAGGCTGAGGCAGGAGGAGCTCTGAGTTCAGCCAGAGTTGAGGCCAGCCTGGGCTGCATAGTGAGTAGCTGCTGGAAGACGGAGGCTTACAGTTCCCTGGCCTCACCTGGTGTCCTGTGGTGAGTCCCCTCCACAGCGGCTCACCACTGGCCTGTGCCTTCAGGAGATGAAGTCATGACTGTGACGTGCACGGGGAAGGGAAGGTGTGGGTGCTCTCGGGCAGGACCCTGAGCTGGTGGGAGGCAGCAAGCCAGGGTGAGTGTCACCTGCAGGAGACAGCGCCATGGCACTGAGGGACGGAAGGCGGGCAGGGGCACGGAAGCAAACTATGTGAGCAGCCGTGTACTTGCGCAGAGACTGAGGGCAGGGGAGGTGACTGCTGCAGGACTGGGTCCCATGCTGCCCTCCCAGCTCCTGGCCTTGCTGGGGAGTGGCAGGGACGTCCCAGTCACACACGTGTGACAGTGACAGGAAGGCTTGAGGCCGGGGAGGGCGTGCAGGGTCCCGCCTGTCCTCTCACCACGCCACTGCTCTGGCAGGTGCTCGCTGTGAGGATCGATGACCTGGACCACCTCCCCGAGACCACCACCATCGACGCCTCGTCCATTGGCATCGTCCAGGTGAGCTGAGGGGTCAGCACTGGCTGGGAACTCCTAGGCGCATGCAGGAGGCCGGTAGTCCGTGCCCCACCTACCCTACACCTTCTGAGTATGCTGGTTTGGGGTCCATCTCCTCCCCAGGCCCTGGGGACAAGCCAGGGTGTCTGTCTGGTGCCAGCGAGTTCACGTCGTTGAGTGTTGGTGCATTTCATGGATGGTTTCCATCAAAGCTAAGCACAGTTTCCTCATCCTCAGCCAAGCAGGATTAGTGGTGTCGGGTACTGAGGCTGCAAAGCGGCCGGAAGCCGCTGCCACTATAGCACGTGTGCTCCTGTCAGTCAGTGTCTGCAGAGCAGCAGGGTCCTGTTCCTCGTGGCCAGCCCGTGCTCAAGTCGCACATCTTCCTCCTCCCGTCTCTTCCCCGCCCCCTCCCCTTCCTGCCCTCTCTTGGTCCCCTCCCCCTCTGCAAAACATCTTCTTTTATCATGAAGAGTGCATGCTGTGCTCTCCTACTGGGGGATCAGTTTGCACCCCTATGCCAGAAGGGCGCCCATGACAGCAGCTACCAGGGTGGTCCTGTCCTGTGGGCAGGCATGTGGCTGTTGGGGCCCAGCCCAGGACCCCATGAGCTGTTTCTGCAGAAGGTGGGGAAGAAGCCCCCATGACCTCACCCTGGCAGGCGCCCCACTGGGTGGGACGATCCTTGAGGGGTGGCATGGGAAGCGAGAGGGGATGGAGGACAGAGGAAAGTCTTGATGTCACCTGCCCCTGGCCTCCATGCGGCCCAGGAGCCCAGCCTCATGCTGGCCTGCGTTGGAGGACTCGGCCGGACACAGGGAAGGAGGCGTAGGTGGCAGCGCTGCGGGCCCCACTCTGTGTCCCAGGAGGTGGCTGCTCGGGTATGGTTAACAGGCCCATTGGAATCCAGGCTTGTTTTCTAAACGAATTAGTTTCAGCCTTGGGGGAAGAAAGCCTGGCCTTGAAAGCATATTCCTTGGTCTGAGCTCCCAAGGGCAGTGACATTTCCCTTTTTCCAGTGGCTCTAAAAAACTAGCTTTTATCCCAGACCTGTGGGAGGCCGAGGCAGAAAGAATCCACAGGTTCAAGCCTAGCCAGGCAATGTAATGACGTAGTAAGATCCTGTCTCAAAATTCTGAAAGGAATGCGGAGGCCCTGGATTCAATCTCCAGTACCATCAATAATAAAAATACAAAAAAAAAAAAAAAAAAAAAAACCCTGGTTTTTAAAGATGTTTACATTTGAGTGCAAATTATAGCCACTGCCACCACATGCAGCTGGGTGAACTGACCATGGCGGAAACTGATCTCCTCACAGCCCGAGTTGAGCCTGGAGCAGGAGGAGCTGGCGGAAGGGAAGCACTCAAAAGCTGCCAAGCGCAGCCACAAGCGGAAGCAGAAGCCCGAGGAGGACACTGGTGCACCAGTGCCAGAAGATGCCACCTTCAGCGAGTACTCAGAGAAGGAGCCAGAGTTCACGGGCAGCGTGGGCGACGAGACCAGCTCCGCTGTGCAGAGCATCCAACAGGTCCGTGCAGAGCAGGTGGGCGAGCAGGTGCACAGGTGGGAGAGGGGGCGCAAGCGGGTGGGAGAGGAGGTGCAGAGCAGGTCAGAGAGGAGGCAAGTCCTTGCGCGAAGGCCCCTGCCCCTTCTGCACGCCCAGTGGATGTGCGTGCTCTGCACGGTGGCAATCGGCACTCATGTTCCAGCTTTCATATAACAGAATCCTGCTTCCGGTTTTTAGGCTGGAGTTCCCTGTCAGACTGTTGAGTGCTGTGTGCCGCCCTCGTACTTGCAGATGGTGATGCTGCTGCAGAAATCATGCTCCCTTGTCCTCCCATTGCTCTGCACAAGCAGGCCACGGCTTCTGTTCCTTACTGTGGGTGGGGACAGACCATGAGCAATTAGTGCCCTTTTTCCCCTGCCAGCGCAGACCTTGCAGCAGGGTGTAGAACAAAGGATCTACCTCCTGTCATCTTCCCATGTGCTTTCTTGTCTTTCTAGCCAGCGAGACTGGTGGATTCTCCGTGCTTCCCATTGCCTCTGGGATTCTCCCCTCTAGCTTGTTAGCCCTTTCCCCTAAATTTCTTGCTGCAGGACAGAGGAGACTCAGCTTCCTCTTCCCCCACGGATGCTGGCCTCTTGTGCTTCCCAGGTGCATGGTACCCAGCCTGCCACACACAGCACAGCCCTGTTAACAGAACCAGTTCAAGTCTCTCTGTGTCTTTTTCAGGTGGTGGTGACCCTGGGGGACCCCAACGTGACCGCCCCATCCAGCTCTGTCGGCCTAACCAACATCACCGTGACACCCATCACCACTGCGGCTGGGACTCAATTTACCAACCTGCAGCCGGTGGCCGTGGGACACCTTACTACCCCCGAGCGCCAGCTCCAGCTAGACAACTCCATCCTGACCGTGACCTTCGACACCGTCAGCGGCTCCGCCATGCTGCACAACCGGCCCAGCGAGGTTCAGATCCACCCCCAGCCCGAGGCCTCGAACCCGCAGTCCGTGGCCCATTTCATCAACCTGACCACGCTGGTCAACTCCATCGCACCCCTAGGGAACCAGCTCGGCGAGCAGCACCCACTCACCTGGCGGGCTGTGCCCCAGACGGACGTGCTGCCCCCGCCACAGCCCCCCGCACCCCCACAGCAGGCTGCGCCACCCCAGGCGCCGGCGGAGCAGCCGCAGATGTACAGCTACTGAGCCGCAGCACCAGCCCCGAGTCAGGAGGGCGCGGGCTCACTGCGTCACAGGGAAGGGCCACTAGCTCTGCAGAGCCGTCCCAGCCCGGCTCGCTGGCGCTGGCGTGGCGGCCCCCAGCGGGCAGGAGCCTGAGACTCAATCCCCGGTTTGCCTCACCGAGGAGTTGCCGCGGGCCGGGCCGCAGCCGGCCCTGGGACTGTGTGCCTGACACAGAGCTTGGGGACCGGACGAAGGAAGAGAAGAAGCAGGGTGCCCAGGACAGAGGCCGAGCAGGAGGAACACAGCGTCCTGTTGTCTGTTCTCTGTAGAGCTCAGTTATCATTTAAAACCCAGATGGCAGGGCCAGGGATGTAGCTCAGCGGTGTAAGCGCCTGCCTGGCAAGCGTGAGGTTGTGAGTTCAATCCCTGGTACCCAAAAAAAAAAAAAAAAACAAACAAAAAAAACAGCGTCCACTGGGACAGCACCACAGTGGATGGTTCCTGTGTGGGAGTTTCTCTAGGAGTGGACAGAAACAGAGGAGGGACATCTGCCCTCCTCTCCAGAATACGAATTGGGTCTGGTTTATCGAGCATGTGTAGGCCAGGGCCATAGGTGAGACGCACTGTGTCAGCGCGTGACCAGGGCCTTAGAGGGTCGGCCTAGGCCAGGGCCACCAATTCAGCAGAAAGTGCGTCTTGTTCATCACTTGATTGTTAGCAGCTTTTTCCTTTTCTTTTTTAACCATATTTCAACAGGTGTTCAAGCCCCTGCCGTGGTTATCTGAGTGGGATCGAGTCGTTTGCACTGTAGGTCAGGGCCTGTTGGGGTCAGCGCACCTGCCGGCCGGCCCGGGGCGAAGGCGAGCACGCACGCAGCTGTCTCAGGTTCTCTGCTGCCCAAGGGGGTTTACTGTGGCTGGAGCCCCGCTGCAGCCTGGACCGAAGGGCAGGGGGAAGCCCGCGTTTTCCTTCCCCCTGAGCCCCAGTTCCAAGGGTGCTTACGCGAAGACCAGTTTCCTTCCGGGGCCGAGAGTTTGGCTCTTGCAGGGTGGGGGGGAGTGGAGTTGTTCCGGACATGCGCAGAATGCAGTCTCCTGCAGGTCCAGAAGCATCGAATGCCTCGTGAGGGGCGGGCCCCGTGGGGACGCAGGCCACTGCGCATGCGTGTCACGTGACCGTAGCCAGCAGCGCCGGACACCAGGGCTGAAGGAGGTGTGGTTGGATCGTTCTGGGCCATCCTTAACACTATCTAAAACGTGAGGGAGAAACTTGCTGTATTTGTCCTTGGTCACTCCTTGTCCCCAGTCTTATGCTATCTGGAGCCATCCGGGAGAAGTGGCGCAGTGAATGAGTAGCAGAGCTGGGCTTGGTGGCCCACATCTGTGATCCCAGCACTCAGGAGGCTGAGACGGGAGGACTGTGAGTTCGAGGGCAGTCTGGGCTACATAGTGAGACCTTGTGTCAAGAAAGTGTGCAGCGCGTGAGCCAGGTGACAGTGCTGCGAGAAGGGGGTTGGTGTGGCGCGAAACGCAACTCTCTCCGCGTTTAACTTCTGTGTACACAGCGAGCTGTTGAGGACGGGCCTGGACTTGTGTGTAGTGCGTGTCGTCCAGAGCGTGGGGGGGGGTGCAGAAACCACCGTGGGGACCCCCTGCCCCCCGTCTGCATGCTCCGTCTCCCCCACTGTGGAACTCTCAGCGGGCGACCGTTAGACTTTTTAATTTATAATTATTTTATGTTATTTATGTATATAACTAGCTGCTTTCTACATCCTAGTTTTACAAATCAACTCGGGCTAGGGGTGATTTCTAAAACATTGTCTCCATTTCCGGACGGAAGTAGTCCAGGCATCGTGGAATCGGCAGGCGATCCCAGGCTCTGAGATATTTTTTTAGAATCAGAGGTTTCTCTTCGCATCTGCAGAAGCTCCAGGGCAAATTACCCAGAGAAGAAGCCAGACAGGCCTAGGGCTGGGGCTGAAACCTTGCTGGCGTCTATCTTTTTTCCTCTCCCCTTTGCAGCAAAGGCCTTCTGGGGCGCAGTTTTATTTTTTTAAAGAAGTCATTTTTGTGCCTAGAGCAAGGCCGAGTGATGTTTTCGAAGAACCTAATCTAGGATACGTGGCCCCGAGTGCTACCCCCTGTCCACTTACACACAGAGGCCTCGCACACCGGGAAACCGAGTTCTTCTTGGTCCCAGTGCGCACACGTGGTCTTACTGGGGTTTCCGTCTGAAGCGGGCCAGGCGGGCGGGGTCACCTTGCAACAGGTGCTATGGTTTGCAGGTAAGAAACCGGACAGCAAAGAAAAGGTACTACTCCGCCCGCACGGTAACCGGCCGTACCCGGTTCTGCGTATGATCCACTATTCACTGCTAGACAGTGTCACTGTCCTAAGGAAAGAGGTGCCTGGACAGAGGGTGACCAGACTACTCTTCCCCCCGAGTGATCCAAGGTGAAAGGACAGATTCCTAAAGAAGGAATTAGATCCCGCCGCGTGGCCCAGGCGTGTTGTGACGCCACCTCGGTTGTTATACATTGATAAATCGCAAGGCTCCCCTCCAGCCCAGGTAGAGCCGTGGTCACATGCAGGGACAGCTGTGGGCAGGGTGTTTTTGGCCCCCGGGCGGGCTCTGGCAGGCAAAGTGTTGTCTCAGGGAAATGCCGTGTGCCAGGCGCCCTCCCTGGGACTCCGCCGGAGAGCCACGTCCTGTGCACCCTTCGCGTCTCCCCAGTCCGTAGCCAGAGGCCGAGGCACCTGGCTTCCGGCTGCGGGCAGTGTCTGTGATTTCCTGTGGGATCTTGGACGGTGTTGAAACTGTACTTCCTGTCACATCGGTTTGTATAACGGTAATAAAAGGTGCTGTGACCTGTGTTTTTCAATTGCTGGTCTGCGCTCAACCCAGCCCTCGGGATATTGGCCCGCTTGGTGTGCAGTCGGGATGGATAAATTTGGTGAAGGCTTAAATTTTAAAATCTTATTAGAGTAAAAGTCACGCTGTCATGAATTCCCTCAAATCCAACCCCTCACTTTCCTGAGATCTGCAGCTGTGCTGTCCTGGCTGCCTTGAAGTCCTGAATGGATTCAAATGTTTCAAATGTTAATCTTTGGGGAGCATCGGCAAGTGGAACAGTGCCAGATGGAGTGAATAAGGTGGGTGAAGACAGACTCACCTGTTCAGTTTTTTTTCTGGTGGTTTTTTTTTTTTGTACCGGTAATCGAACTCAGGGCCTTGTGCTTGTGAGGCAGGTGATTATGCCACTGAGCTGTATCCCTGGCAGCTCATTTTTTATTTGACAGAAATTGCCACAAGCATTTGATTAACAAGGGGTGATAGAAAATACAGTGAATGTTTAAATTTAAATTTTTATTACAGTAAAAGGCACATCACCCTCACTCATCGCCGTGGTTGTGAGCGCTGTGATCCCGTCGTTTTGGCCGTGAATCTGTTCCTGCAGTATCTTTAAGTTGAAGGGTTTGCTGTATTTGTCCCTCACCCCTGGTACCCCTGACTGCCTCCCGTCCTCCCAGCCCCCCAGTCCCATGGCCAGGAAAGGTCTAGATCAGCCAAAACGCTGCCTGAGATACCGAGGTGTGCAGCTGTCCTAGGGACCATACAGAGGGTGACCGAGCAAGTCCGTGGCCTTCCCACAGGGGTCAAGGGCACAGAGCGGAGGGCAGAGAGGAGCCCTTGTGGGCCAAGGCCAGGAATGATCGCTGCTTGATCAACTTGTCTCCGATTTCTTGGGGGTGGAGGGTCCTGTTCAAGTTAGGAGACACCTGGCCGTCCCGTCGTCCAGGGTCTGCACTGCCCTGTGCTGGTTTGGGGAACATAGGTGGGTCCTGGTGACCCACTCCACCCCGGCCGAGGGCAGTGAGAACCCAGCAATCGAGTCCTGTCTCAGAGCTGACCCTGCGTGTGGGAGCTGGGCAGGGAACCTGCTCACTGGTGTCACTGTGCAGCCTGGACAGGGTGAGCTGGGCCACCCTTCACTCAAGCCTCGTGCTGCACCCGACTGGGTCCGTGACTCCCCTGGACCCCAAGTTCCCTGAAAGCAAGCAGCTGGGGTCTTTCCAGGCTTTTACACTTACTGTTTTCCCAGAGGCGTGCAGCCAAGCGCACCCCTCCGGTGAAGGTCACTGTCATGCCTTCCACCTCCTGCTGCCCAAAGCACACTTCCCAGGCCTCACTGGGCCAGAGCTCCGCCCACCGTGTCTGCGGAGCTGTGCCCCCCCCACCCCCGCAGCAAAATCGGCAGCTTGCAAAGTGCGGAGCTCAAGGCGCAGATCCCAGCGTCCAGCACACCTTCCTCCCTCCGTCCCTGCCTCACACGGTGGTCCTGTAAGGCTCCCTGTCCCATGTGTCACCCACATGTGTGTGCCACACGAGGCTGTGGGAAGGCTGGAATCGGGGCCGGGACCTGGGGTCAGGACAGGGGCTTCTCCGCTGCCGTGTGCCTCCCGCTGGTCCCCAGCCCTGGAAGGTTGGAGCCTTGGCTGGTGCAGCCCGTCCGGCACAGCAAGCGCCGGCCACGCAGGCGGGCAGGGACCAGGTGCCCGGAGGCTGCCTGGGGCCGCAGCCCTGGCGTGGCGCTGTGCTCGGTGCAGAGCGGAGCGGTTACTAAGACACGAGCTCCGTGGTGCAAGCCCTCTGCCCTAAGACCTCGGCTGGGTAGAGCCAGCGTCTCCAGGCGTCACCTCATGAAAGAGTGGGCTTGGAGGTCTGGAAGCCTCAGGGGAACCCCACCCCACCTCCACCCCCAAACACACCGGGCTGCAGGGCAGAGTGAGCCCTGCAGACTACATGGGCGGGGTCAAGGAGAGGAGAGTGCCTGCAGAGGCGGTGAGCGGCCAGCAGGAGGCGTAGTGGAATCCCCCAGGCTCCCTGACCGCGCATGCGTGGGAAGAAAGCCCCTGTTTCCGCACCCAGAGAGCCCTAAAGCAGGAGAATCTGCGTAGAGCTGCGCCTTAGGGAAGGTGGCCCGGGCATGGGTGCCTGCCTGCGGGCGCGGTGTCCTGAGTGAGAGAGTAAATCCAGGGTTCTGCACACAGAGAAAGCGGGGACGGTGCCAATAACCCTGCTCACATCACCACCCGTCCTGCACGTGCCTGTGCTGACTCACTGTGACACGAGGGTGCTTTTGGTGTCACTAAAAAGGAAAAATAAAACCAGCAGCCATGGAAACTCTGTGATATGAAATAGAAGAATGCAACTGTATTTTTTATTTTACATTTATTGGTGCTGGGGCTTGAACCCAGGGTCTTCACACTGAGCGACAGCCCCAGCCCATTTATTTTGAGACAGGATCTCAGGAAGTTGTGCAACAGGACTTGAATTTGTAATCCTACTGCTTCAGCCTCCCAAAGAGCTGGAGCTATAGTCATGTGCTGCTGTGCCCAGTTCACAAGAATATAATATTTGAAAGAAAATTGGAAAGATAAGACTGCATGCAAGATGCTTAGCTGAGTCCCAGAGTGAAGCTCCAGAGTTATCACAGGAATACGGAACCGTCTCCCCACGCGGAAAGGCAGGCTGGCGGCAAAGGAAGACAGCCGGACCCGCGGAGAGGAGTAAACCACCCGCCCAGCGCCAACTCGGGAGAGGCGGGCTGGTGGACGGGGTACCGAGGCAGGAGTTCCCTCTCTCCTATGCCCACGTCCACAGGAAAGGCCAAACAACAACAGATGTGGTCGGCACTTTTTGTTTATTTATTTATATTTTTATTTAGTTTTTAAAAATTCATTTTATTTCAAGGAGAAAGGAGGAGGAGGAAGAAGAAGAGGAGGAGGAGGAGGAGGAGGAAGAAGAAGAAGAAAGAAGAAGGAAGAAGAAGAAAAGAAGTAGAGAAGAAGAAGAAGAAGAAGAAGAAGAAGAAGAAGAAGAAGAAGAAGAAGAAGAAGAAGAAGAACAAGAACACCTAAAACAAAATTTCAAAGCACATCAATCAAGGGCAACAATGATACATTGTGCATTGTCATCCCCAAATCACTCACCCAGAGCACAGGACATCTGCACTCAACTGTTCCAACAACACCAGCACATCTTTCTCTGCAGTGAACTCGGGAAGCAGTGGTATATGTATGTATTTTTATATACACACACATACATGTACACATAAATTGTTTCTTTCAGCTTCTCACACTGAGACAATACGATGTTTACACAGGTGTGTCTTATTTCACTAATGAGTATGGTTTCAAGTTGCATCCGTTTACCTATAAAAGTCACCAGTTTATTCTTCTTTACATTTAGGTAGTACTCCATTGTATAAAAATACCACATCTTTTTTATCCATTCCTTAGTCGATGGGCATTTAGATTGTCTCCAAGATCTGGCTATTACAAACTGTGCTGATATAATCATGGGTGCACAGATATCACTGTGGTATGTTTTTAATTTTTCTGGGGAGATACCCAGAAGGGGAATATGTGGGTCGAATGGGGCCTTTTATCCTAGTTTTTTAAGGAATCTGCACACTGATTTCCACAGTGCTTGCACCAGTCTACATGAGTGGAGAAGGGTTCCTCTTTCCTCACAGCCCCTCCAGCATTTATTGTTGGTTGATTTCTTGATAATAGCCATTCTTTCTGGGGTGAGGTGGGATCTCAGTGTTGTTTTAATTTGCATCTTGGATGACCAATGATATTGAACACTTTTTCATATATTTAATGCCATTCATATTTCTTTATATGAAAATTGTATTCATCTCAACTGCCCATTTTTGGACTGGGTCTTTAAATCTGGGAGGACTGATCTTTCTGAGTTCTTTATATGTTCTCAGTAGTAATGCTGTGTTTGAGGAATAGCTGGCAAACATTTTCTTCCAGGTTGTGGGTTGTCTCTTCACTCTGTTGGTGGTTTCTCTTGCTGTGCAAAAGCTTTGCAATAGGATGAGATCCTAGGCATATTATTTTTAGTACCGAGGATCAAACTCATGACCTCAAGCCTGCAAGGCAGGCATTTATGCCTGCTGAGCTATATCACCAGCCCCTCCAGGCATATTTTTTAAAAGGCAAAACTAATTGAACTTCCGGAAGAGAAAACTTCTGTGACAAGATAAAAAGTACCCTGGAACCTATTAGCAGCAGATCAGACACGGTAGAAGAAAACATCAGTGAACTTAGAGCCGTAAAGACTAACAAAAGTGGACCACAGCCAGGTGCGGAGCTGCACCCCGCACTCCCCTGCACGCCAGAGGCTGAGGCAGGAGGATTGCCATGAGTTCAAGGCCAGCCTGGGCTATCTAGTGAGACCTCATCTCAAAAAGCCAAGCTAATAAAAAATTTTAAAAATGAAACACAATCCAGGAGAATTGGGTTGGGGTTGACAGTGATGCAGCATCCACAGGCCCCGGAACCTGGAGGAGTGACAGAGAGGAGGGGGATGCACAGAGCAGCAACGAGCGTGAGCTTCCCATATTTGGGGGGAAAAAAACAACTATACCTTTCATGGTCAAAAAGTTCAGTGAGCCCCAAGCACCAGAAGCATAAAGAAAACTCTGTCCAGGCGTAAATAATCAAGTTGTCTGAAGCCGAGATAAGAAGATAACCCAAAGTCACCCTGCAGGAAGACGGTCAGGTCCAGAGGAGCAGAGAGATAGCAGCAGTCAGCTTCACATTGTGGAAAACAGCGCAGACACAGCCGAGCAGCACCCTTGGATTGGGGGGGGGCTTCTGAACAGGACCCCACTAGCACAAGAGACAGTGCCAAGAATCACCCCGAGGTCACATCAAATCCAGAAGCTTCTGCACAGCAGAGGAAACAGCCAGGAGAGGGGACAGACAACCTGCAGAACGGGGCAAACGTCACCGGCCGCTCCTCTGACAGAGGACTGACATCTACTGTACATAAAGAGCTCAAAATTTAACTCCCCAAAACAAAAGACCCAGTCTGAAAAACGGGCCACTGAAACGAATAGACATTTCACAGTAGTACAGATGACCAGTAAACTAAAAAAAAGTCCAACATCTCTGACCTTCAGAGAAATGCAAATTAAAACAACACTGAGATTCCATCTTGCTCCAGAAAGAATGGTTACCATCAAGAAGTCAGATAAGACCCAGGCTGCGGGGCAGGGCTGAGGGAGGGGCCCTTCTGCGTCGTTGGTGGGAGTGTAAACCAGTACGGCCACTGTGGGAGCCACATGGAAGTTCCTCAAAAAACGAAAGCCAGCGATTCCACCGGGCCCAGCTGTTCCCCTTCGAGGTACCCTCCGGAAAGAAAGACATCGCATTACAGCGATCCGTGCACGGCCGTGTTTACGGAGCACGGCTCCTAATAACTAGCCTTGGAAGTGGCCCGCACACCCAGGGGCAGATGGAAGGATAAGGAAAGTGCGGCGTCTACACACCATGGGGCACTGCTTGGCCACAGACGGGGGGGGGGGGGGGG
>PVJX010041471.1:0-14636 GCA_004027295.1 Dolichotis patagonum
GGAAATTAGACTGTTGTCTTTAAGCACTCATTAGTTAGATTTTAATCTTGCACCTGTTTTACAGAGAAATCATGTGTCTAATTCTCAGTAAGCAGTTTAAGCAATCAGAATATATATCTATATTACTTTGGAGAGATACTGCTGGGAGAATTACTTTAATTACATTAATCTTATTTTAGACTGATAGGCTTTTTGATACCATAGAGGAGTGGATGTGATAACATTCAGGTGAAGGATCTCTTATATGTATTTCTTATGCCCTCCACTATTAGATCTAGTCATTTTTAGGATCAATTCCTAGAGGAGGAAGCCTAGCAAAGCAGGAAAAGCCATTGATCACTTAGTTTTGAAGAAATGTGCTTTCTTTGAAGAAAAGGCTTAGTGAGCATTTGTGAAATAATTATTTTTCAGCTTTAAAGCACAATTTTATTTATTTATTTATTTATTTATTTATTTATTTATTGGTCCTTTTGAGATAGGCCTCCCTATGCAGTTCAGGCTGGCCTTCAGCTCACTTTGTAGCCAAGGCTGGTCTCGAACTCTCAATGATCCTCCTGTCTCAGCTTCCTGAGTGCTGGGATTATAGGCGTGTGCCACCACACCCTGCTTGACAGCACAATTTATATGCATCTCTCTCACACAATTTATATGTCTCTTTCTTCATGTGTCAGTGTCGTCATTTCTAATATTTTGCTACCATTCAAACTTTGTGTTCCATCAGGAACCAGCTGACCAGCTAGTTCATTAAACACAGCACAAATATGCACTGTTGTTTTTAGAGAATCTAAGCATTTATCTTAACAGACTATGAGAAAATTATGTTAATTCCTAAAATTCACAGTATTTAGGTATTCTTACATTGTACCTTAAAAACCACTGAAAGTAGTTTATGGTTATAGTTCCCCAATACCACGTCCAGTTACTACCAGAAATCGTATTAGGATTTTTAGTCTACTCAAAACAGCATAGTAATTAAAAACAAAGCTTTTGTTCAAATTCTAGTACTTCTACTTTCTAGATGTCTAAACTCATGTTTTTCATATCCACTTTTTCTTCTGTAGAGGGAAGATATAACTACCACCTCCTGGGTTTCATATGAGAATGAAATTACACACTTTGTGTATAAACCGCATTCAGGAAGTGCTGAGATGACTGCATTATTTATCAACTACTGGAAAACAAGGTACTTCAAAACTTAAAATTTCATAAAATCATTTTCATGTTATCCTATTAGTTAAACAAGCCATCCTTACTCAGTTTTGGAGAGGACTAAACAATGTACAAATACAAAAAACAAGAAACATTCTAGCCATCTTGGAAACCAGCTATGATGATAATAGTGGCAATGACTATGGCACAGACCCCAAGAGACAGAACTTATCTAGAACCCAGAGGAGGTGCAATGCTACTCATTTTGTCCAGGGGATATAGGAAAGAAAGTATATAATCAATGTAAAATTTTTACAATTCTAAAAAACACCAAGAAACTTCCTCAGTGAATTATTCTCTGGGAAAATAATATGAGTTATCAGCCTGGCAAGCAGAGGGTCCTGAGGTCAATTCCTGGTTTTAAAAAAAACCACTTGCTGAGTTCTAAGAATTGTTCTTTTTGCTACGTCAGTAAGAAATCCAAACAGAGATCCTCAGCTAACGTCACCTTATTATGGGGTGGGGTGGGTCATAAAAACAGCAAATTATATAGCATGCTACACCAGTAAGTGACAGAAAGTACACAGGGTAAAAGAGATCTAGAACGTTGGAATAGAGCAGTGACTAATTAAAGGGCTAAATATTTATTGACTAAAGGAATGAGTGAGTGAGTCACAGGCCTGTTCCACAATAACTTCAAAAGTTATATGTACCCTGAAGAAAAATAACCTAAAACACTAACCGAAAGTAGTAACTTACAGAACATAGAACACATGAATTCCAGGAGTTACTGAGCCACAGAACATCCAAGAGAGTATCTGTTAGGAACAGCATAGAATGACCATGTGCTAGACACTACACATGTGTGATAACCAGTTATTCAGGGAAGCAGGATCACTATAGATAATGCCTAGCCAAGTCAAACAGTAATGGAGTGGGGAAGTCAACCTATAAGAACTCCCTCCATTTCCAGACCATATGGTTAGTAGCCCTTCAAACAGCATTCCAATTTCCATTTTACAGAAGAAGAAACCAGTATTTAGAAGCCAAGTGACTTACTAAGCATCTGATTCTTTTCAAAGACAATGTCCTTTCCACAGAGTATATCTCTTCTTCCAAGATCTTCTTGAATCTATTATGGGGAGATAATAGCCCTGGTTCTTGTTTTGCTTACTTGGGCTGTGCAATTTCAACTTTCTCTCTCACTTTATTACAGCAAAATAAAATGCCATAAGACTTCTGATATTGCTTCACATGGACCCTCTTTTTACTGAGGTCCATTAGACCAACCCCCTACTAAAGATTTCCATCCATTGCCATGCGAGCTACAACCCCATTCACCTCAAAAAACCAGATCTGTCATCACCTATTTCCCTAGCACCAGTTGGAGATAGGTCTCAGCGGGGAAAAAGGTAGGGAAGGATAGGCTTTATTAACATTAATAAGGAATCTTTCTAAAAGTAGCTTTTGCCTTTACAGTTAGAGTAGTTATAAAAATAAAGGTAGAAAAGGAAAGAGGTGATAGCAAAAAGGTGCCAGATAATGCAATCAATGTAAGAATTTATCAGAAAGATTTAACAAAACACAGAGAAAGCCAGAAAGCATAAAAGAACAGGGTAACCAGCCCACCTCATCCACCTCTAATAAAATGCAAAGGAAACAAGGCACAGCCACCTAAGGACTCTTATTTAATATACAAAACACACACACACACACACACACACACACACACACATCTATCACAAAGGATCAAATGAACTTTTGGAATGTGGCCAGAAGTGCCCAGGTCAGGGTCAAAGATAGTCACAGAATAAACCACATTGCAACAACTTCCAAGTATCCACATGGGCATGAGAAGAATCTCTAAATAAAAGGAGCCAGGGATAATGGCTCCAGGGTATATAACTTCCCAATGTCCCTCTACTTTTTCAGGGTAGCTATCTTTTGCAAATAAAAACTCTTTTCAACATAAACTACCTTCCTTTATTTTACATTCCGCCTCTTTAAGTCCTCACTGATACAGAGAGTTTACGATCCCAGTAGCTGAGTGTTCCAGCAGAGCAGGGCATGGTCCCACCCTGGCACAGTAGCACTATTTTACATTTTACATGTGGGACCCTGGAAAAGAACCAGACTTAAAATTTGTACATTTATTATGGCAGATAGTGCCTATGCTGATCTCTTAACATATTCAGGCAAAGTTTCTTAGGCTTCATGAGGTACAATGCTAAATATGGCTCAGAAGTGTCATGCTCTGCTGAAGTGTCTGTAAATATAATGGAAATGACAACTGACAGAACATAGATATTGCTTTGCAGACACAGCACTGCAAGATTCTCCTTATGAATGAATTGGTGAGAGAAGAGGACCACATACCTTAAAATAGCCTGAACTCAACAGTGCAATGGTATCTACAAATTTTCCTCATTTAATCAGCACTGCTGACAAGCAGAATAAAATTATTAATTTTCCAGTGGAAAAATTTATATGCAATAATATGATTATTACTTAGTAAAGGTAGACTAAATAATCTTATTCTTATTTCTGATACATACACATCTAGACTGCTAATATAACATAAGAGAGAGACAGAGACAAAAAAGAAACTAAGTATGTATTTTCAAAAACTCTTCTGAAGGGTAGTGTTCCTTATAGCAATGTTCCACTTGCTAGAGGTACAGACCACTTTTTGCAACACTGGGAGACAAGAAAGGGGAAAAAGGGCAACAGCTAAAGAAATCATGCTCTTAAGAAACATATGAGCAACTTAAAATACCTATTATAACACAGAGACAGCTCTCATCCCATGGCATTGCTAGACTCCCCACAATGGTCCAAGAAATATTTTCCTTAGTTTTAAATACGAACATCCATGCCCTTGGTTTCTGGTAAGTGCATATGACATACAAAATGTGTATCAATGGCTTAAAGGTAAAAGAATCCAACATTCACTTGCCAAATAAGTATAACCACAACCACATCTTCCTTTGTCAAAAAATTCTGTATTCCTATACATAAATCATAACACCTCACTAAGCACAGCTTCATGATTTGACACCAATCTTAAGAGTTATTACTGAAGTTCTCATCTTTGAAAGAGAATGGTGATATTTTTGCTTTAAAAAGAACTCATTTTAATTTTAATTTCTACTTACCATGCATTTTAAACTGAGCAACTCCAAGCTGTGGAATGCTTGCCTCTGCTCCTACCAGGCCCTGGCAAGACAGGCTAGGGAAAGGAACTGGGACAAAGGAAAGCATTTGTCAAGCCCCTGAGAGCTTTAGCTTGCACAGGGTGGGCAGAGAGGACCTGCTTATCAATACAACATTTTGAGAAATGTCACATTATTATTACTATCTCCCGTTGCCAATGTTTAACTCTTATTATATTCAAGAATTCACTTCTCAACTTTGAGGGGAAAAAAAGAACAGAGACAATGTTTATTCCCCAAACTCTTAGCTCTTCTTTGCCAAGCTGATATCTGCATATGTAAACACTTTTTAACATAGAGATGCAAAAGACCAGCTTCTTAGTTTACTAAAGATAGGAATTAAGCCAGAATGTTCTTAGGATAGGCTGGCAGAGAAGTGAGGGAGGTATATTTACACTTATGTAAATGTTTAAACTAATTTAGCTAGAACTCCTGACCAAATATCTAATACTTTGTGATTTGTGCCCTAACAATATAGGTTTATTTAGTTCAGGAAGAAAGGAAAGAAGAAAATAAATGGTTTTAAGAGAAAAAAATGTTCTTCTGTAGACAACCTTTTGTCTCAAGGCAACTCACCAGTGTGGCACCCTTCCAGTAAAAAGCATAGCTTACTAAGAATGTGTAGGGATTTGCTTAGCAATATCAGGCTTCTGGTGAGATACTTAGGAGTCATTAGGCCTTTGAGATATTTTAATCTGGCAATGTGAGAAATTTATGTCATTATACTATGAGTTGAGAGCACATCCTAGGAAAGAAGACATATTCTTATACAGGGTGTAATACATGTTAGTTCTTTGCACATTTTTAAAATGAGGCATATTTGAGCATTAAGTTTAGAAAAGTACTAAGAACTCATATGCCATTTTCTAGAGACCTTCCAAATAAGTCTGAAATTTTTGGCATATTCTTTTACCTTCTAGGCTGCATTTCACACAAAACAAAAAGCCCCCAATCATACTAACTTAATAGTAAAAATATACATAATAGGATATGAGAGGGACAGGATCAATACAATCATTTCATCACTACCTCATGGACTTCTAAAGTCGCAAATATTTATTAAGCGTTATTGATACCCAAACAAGTAAAATCCAATAGCAATAACTTTAAAAGACAGTCTAAGTTTGTTCTTGTGGTTGACGACTGTATTTAGCGCTGTATTTACAAATATTCTGAGGGCTATTTTTGTTGGAAGTATGGCAGAAAAGCAGGGATAAGTTAGGGCAAAAGATTGAGCCAACATTTTTTCTCATTATTGTTCTTGGATCAGGTTTAGTGAATGTTGCTTTCATTCATTCAAACACTTATTTCTTCAACAATCCATTCATTCAACAAGCATTTTTTTTAACACATGCTGAGTTTCAGATGTCACTTTATGGTGCAGAAATACAAAGGTAGCTAACATAAAGTTCCTACATTTAAGGATTCACTATTCTATATATTTATTCTCAAGCTGTTGAGATTCTGCAAGTTACAGAGATTAAACCTATGAAAAATGTTAAAACTATAGAGTTTATGAATGGGGCCATACATATTGACACAAAAGCATATTTGATTGTGCTCACTGAATGCATGAATTTGTAAGATGCCCAGTTACTTAAAGGACTCCAATTTTGTGGGAAGGAAATATAAAGAAAAATTCTTGGTAATGAAAACATATACACATGTAAATATATCAGTAGCATGTATGTGTGTGCTGCCCTTTTATATTTTAGCTGTTAGAGTATCTTGTTTTTATACTAAGGGAGGACTATATGAACCTTAAAGTTGTCATCTAACAGCAGCCTTAGATGACTCTCCTAATGGAATACTCAAGCAGAACAGAAATACCATGAAATTTAGACTTGGTTTTTATGTTCTAGTCTTAACTCTACCATTAACTCATTATGTGAACATTATGAGACTCTTAACCACTTTGGAGACCTCAAATTTCTCAACTTTCTCAGCCAAGATGTGTTTCTGCATCAACCAGGAATGGATATAATCAAGAAGTAAAAAAACCCAGAGAGAATGCTGTCATTTTGCATTTATTTATTTATTTAATTTAGAGAAAAAAGCAAAACAGGAAAAAGGGTAGAAATAATACAGACTTTCAAAAATAAATAACAATAAGAAATCACTAGTTGATGAATCACATTTTGCCTTTAAATCCTAAGGCTTCAGTTGTTCCTACTCTTATAGCAGCTGGGCCTACACAATCACTGTCTCTGAAATTCCAAAATTAACAAAGCCAAGCTTCTTCCTGCTATCGGTGTATTCTCTAACTTCTCTGGAGTACTTGATTCTAGTGATCACTGTTCCTCTTAGTTATTTCCTTAGTAAGCAGTGCCTTGTTCTGCTTCTTTTCTATCTCCACCTATTCTACACATTTATCATCCACTTTGCTAAACACCTGCTTTTTTGTAGCTGAACCAGGGTTTAGTATTATAAGTCTGCCTCAAATTTCAATAATTA
The DNA here is from genome assembly GCA_004027295.1 of Dolichotis patagonum. Taxonomy (NCBI): domain Eukaryota; kingdom Metazoa; phylum Chordata; class Mammalia; order Rodentia; family Caviidae; genus Dolichotis; species Dolichotis patagonum. The sequence continues at coordinate 6,816 of PVJX010041471.1, forward strand.
GCTTGTTTTTTCCCCTCTCTATGAAGTCTTTCAAAGGGATCTTATTACTAATTGTGATTTAAAATTATAATTATGTATGTCTCTCACTTATTTGCCTGAAATTTCAGTAAAGTCTCTCCACCTGCAAAACAGTTTTATTTGGATGTACTTCCACTTTTACCTCAACATAACTAAAATCATTTTTTTCCTTAATGTAGCTCTATTTTTTTCCCTTGACAATAGTATAGTTTCATGAAACTTTGCCTAAAAACCTTGACCTGGGTGTTGTTTGACATAAGGTCTTTTCCAATGTTAGAAGAATAATATGATACATACACTATACTACATACACTGTACATTTCTACCATCCTCAAGAAAATCTCAATCAGCCCCCAAGTTTGTATCCTTGATTTATCTAGATAAAAATATGAAAGTTATTGTGCTATTTTCAAATATGTCAAAGAGAAATATGTTAAACTAGGTCAGAAGTTTGAACCAAACATCTTTTCTCACTATAAATACGTTAGGATTGAGGAAACAAAATATATAGCTATTTACACATTAAAAGTATAAATAACTTCTCAGTCAGTTTAGGTAAGGTTTTGTGGTCAAAAGACTTGAGATGAGCTCATTGAGTGCTATCAAAACACACAAAAAAAGGATTTTTAGAATTGCCTGGATCTGCAGTTGTACATTAAAGAATAATAATGATAAAGAATATTAGAATGATGAAAATATTAAAACTATTGAAAACAATTACTCAAGTACTACGTAAAACATTTTATGTAAATAACAACAATAATACAGTGTATGCTAACTAGTAGATAAATATTTTTGTTTTCCTCATTTTCACATGTGAGAAAATGTGAAATGCTATCATTGTCCTTTATATTATCTAGGCTGAAAATTAAATCATTTTTAGTTCCTTTCTCTTCTTTTCCCTCATATTTAATTAATATTCAAATACTATTAATTCTATCTAGCCTCTCTGTGGTCCCAATATTACAGACAGCTAAATTAGACAGAAATTAATATGCATTCAGAGAAGGAATGGGTCCTCGATGAAGTCAGTAGAACAGATGAAGACATCAAAACTGTGGCTGGAAGCAAATCTGAAGAGAGCCAGATCTCAAGATGGAAACACAATAGCCAGGCCTGCGAGCCTCTCTACAGATAAACAGCAATTTAAAATTATGCTGTTTTAGTCAGGAGTAATGGCTCGTGCCTGTAATCCCAGCACTCAAGAACCTGTGGCAGGAGGATCGCTTTGAGTTCAAGGCCAGCCTGGGCTACAAAGTGAATTCAATGCCAGCCCAAACTGCATAGTGAAACCGAGTCTCAAAAACAGAGAAAAAAAAAAGATTATACTGTTGTTAATATCACCTGGTCCAGTAAGTCCAGATAGGCATCAGAGACAATAGTGGGTGACCAAAACATCTGGGCCCATCCCTTTCCAAAATTTCCTTTGTTCTTTCTATATACCCTTGCTGTGTGACTTGCTTCTCTATTGGATCAATATTAGCTAAGCAACTATAATTTGCAATGCTATAGACTGGTCATAGTTTGACCCATACTGTACTCACATTGGTATTTTACTGTATAAGTACACACAATGGCAATCCACTTTTAGGACCACTCCTGTGTCTTAAGAGCTTTCCTCTCAATAAACCTTTCCTACTCTTAACTTCTGTCAAGAAGTTAAGAATCACCAAAACTCATTCTTTGATATTTGGGGGACACAAATTCAGCACATCTAATATGTAATAAATTGGGAGTTATTTTTCTCATAATACCATCGCTATAATAAGACCCAAGTCAGATCATACATGCCTCCTTTGGATGTAGTTAGTTCCCTACAGGTTCATATCCTAGAAACTTCCTTTCCAATGTGCCGGTACTAGGAGTTTGTGGACCTTTAAGAAGTGAGGCTAGCAGAAGGGAATTATGTCATGCAAACAGCACCCTGGGAGAACTAACACTGCTCTTGCAATTGGTTCTACTAGAGCACTCTATTAAAATCAAGCCTATCCCTGTGTCTTCCTGTCTTGCCATAGGATCCTTGTTTCATTTGCATTTAGCTGATTCTCTTTCTGGTTTTCCACTGTGTTGTGATCCAGGTAGGGTGATTTTTATTAGAGACAAAACAGATAGGGTGGTTTGATCTTGGACTTAAGTAAACTGCGAGCTAAATAAACCTCAATAAACCTTGTTACTGCAACAGAAAACAGACTAATACATTACAACTGCATAAGCCATCTCTCAGAACCATAATACTATATAGCCAAGAACAATATTCTCCCTCCTTCAATTCAAACTTTCTCAAATTATTACTATTCTTAAAATAGCACATTATGTATTCAACATATTGTGTCCACAGATAGGTTATATACTTAGTCTTCTTTCTGTGTGCCATTCCTCTTCTGAAAAGTCTCCATGGATAATTACTGCCTATTAGACCAAGTGTCAGTGCTTTGGATTCATATCTGGAGTTCTAAATCAAATCTACATTTCAAATGTATGTCTTTCTGTTCACTTAGCTGAATTCTGAATTCTAGCCACAATACTGTTTGGATACATTCTAAAATGTGGCAATATTAGGTGATTCTGGAACCTATCAAAACTAGGGCCATCGTGGAAAGGAATTAGGTTACAAGGATATCACCTCTGGAGTGAGGGATATACGCATCTGCATTTCTCTTCATGCCAGTCTACCTTCCTGGAATGTGGAAAAAACTGTTAGATTACTTAATTAAACATTTGTGAGACACTATCTGCAGGAAAGCAGTGAATGAAGAGTTGGGAGAACTCAAAGATGGAAGAGACAGCCATGGTCTCTCAAGGTTCTTAAAAGATTAGTAGGAAAATAAACCTTACAAAAATATCAGAAAAGATTTAGCTAAACGTTGAGATTGTAAGAAAATATGCTGCTCATTTGTCTAACAAAGGGATGTTTCCAGAACAAGATGTAAACACACATTTAGATGACCAGTTCTCATGAGACTTTGTATTTATAGAAGTTCCCTAGTTTTGTAAGATTGGAAAAAATAAAGACATCCTTAACTAGTTATAATTCAGCTTCTAAAATATATTGTCTTCTCACTACAGGCAATGTTCTAAGCACACAAAAGTATTTCATAACTTAGCACTCACAAAAAAAAATCACATAGATATTATGGTTATTATTTTTCTTAGTGTTATTCTAATTTTACTACTAAGGAAAATAAGACACAAAGAGGTTTAGCAACTTGCCTAACATCATCACACTACTAGAAAGCAGCATAGAATTGAACTACAGGCAGTTTGACTCAGCAACACTTTCTACAATTTTAACTATTTTAATAAAGAGTAATGGTGGAGAAGGAATAAAAGTTTTATGGGACAGGGATAGGAAAAGGAGTACAGACAGATAACTTCTGGCAATTGATCACAGAATTCATCTTTTTTTGGCATCAAAGGCAAAATGGGAAATAATGTGATTTACATAGGCCAGGTCACCTAAAATAGTCACTAAAATCTAAAAGAAATTAATAATCACTATACAGGATAGACCTTGAATGACCTAATGTACAATATCTCACATACGATCATTTTAAATGTGCTAAAATTGGCTCTAAAACCAAGAACAAAATGATAAATTGAAATTCTGTAACAAAAGCATGTGGAAATAAATTAATATAACATATTTATTACCTTTTAACTTAATTAGACACAGAACAGAATAACTGGTTAGATGTTAAATTTTAAATTACAAATCATAAACTATTCATGGGTCATGAAATCAATTGCATGGATAAAAGCCAGCCTTTTGTAAACTGCACACATTTATCTACATATATGAATGTGTATGTATATGAACGTGCATCTCAACTTTAAGGATAAATATAGCATAATAAAACTTTTTTTGCATCTATTGGTTATGACCATCATCTTATAAATATAATTCATGTTTTAAATATTTTTAACACATTTGAAAGCTACTCAGCTGGGATCTTATCAAAAGCTCCATGAAGAATAACATCAGGCTGAAATCACTAGAAGAGTGTTTGAAGTGTATTTTGAGTTGTTGATTACAAGAAGACCCTCACACTTTAGATTTGAGGACCGCAAGTAGAAAGGAAGTCCATTTGTAATTAAGGAGTTATTGATTTGCACTGAGGAGTGTCTTAGATTTGCAGAGGGGGAACCACAGGAAAGTGTCACGAGCCTTTCTCCAGAACAGCTGAGTTCCATTTGATCTATTCAAATGCACCATTGACCCCTCACTCCACTCCTGCACAATGTTTAGGGTGCCAATGAGGCCAGGACAGTTCTGGTTATATACTGGCCTGGGTGTAATTATTAGTAGCTTGCTTTTTTACACTCAAAACATCTTGATAGATGACAAATTACATGACCACTCTTTCTATAGGAAAGAAAAAATTGTCCCTGACTTGTAAAGAAACATTTGAAGAGAAAAGGCCATGTACAAAAACTTTCTATCCATTCATTCAAACCATGACTTTCTTGTGATTCTTTTTCTCCTGGGATATGCTTGTTAAAGGAAATTCTATGTTTTCTGATTTAACATGGTCAATAAAGACCAGTACCATATTTCTCATACTGAAATTCATGGACTTGGGAGTTCTTGGATAGTTCCCAGACATCTAGCTCCCAATGAGAATTTAAATGTTTGTATATTTTATTTTGAACTTAATCTAAAGTTGTAGAAAATATTATGTAGGTATACTCTCCATCGTCTATATGGCCACTAGAGATCCCAGCCTACAAAAAGATATTGATGTTATTGAGCTAAAACCAATCCACATTATTTTATGTTTGTGAAGTAACATAAAAACATCAAAGAGTTCTTAACATATGAATTCTGTTTATGGAAAGTTGCAAACAAAAGAGTACCTTAGGGTACCAAAAAAAAAAAAAGATGACTTTTTTGTAAGGTCAAGTATAGAAAATGAGTGGAGGGAAGAACTGAGAAATCATAGATGACTGACTGACATACACTGATTTCCAAAGCCCTCCACTATAGTAGTTCAGTACATGGTCGGAATTAATGAGGCAATGTAGTTTTAATAGAACAGGGTCATCTGAGATGACAAATTAAATGTTTATTTTTCATTTTTGCAGTACCAGAAATTGAGCCTAAGGGCTCCTCATGCATGCCAAGTAATAGGCAAGCACTTTACCACTGAGCTGTATCCCTAGCCCTTCTTAAAAATTTTGTTCTGAGATGATCTTGCTAATTTGCCCAGGTAGGCTTCAACCTTATAATCCTCCTGCCTTGGCCTCCCAAAGCTGGGACTATGGACATGTATTACCAAGCCCAGCTCTATTTTATAGATTATCTCTTAAAAGCTTTTATAGAAGTTGGCAAATTTTCAAATTGTACAAAACTATAATGCATACAAACTTTTAGATGTTTGTTCATTTTTAATAAATATTTTTAAAGGGGCATTTATATTATTAAAGTTTAAAATATTTAAGAATGAAAACATGATAACTGGAAACAGAAGACTGATTTGCTGCTGTTACAGAAAAATGGAAACAACCAGGCACACTGTCTTGACAAGAATGCCAGTTTATCACAATGAATGCATTTGCCAAGAAGTAAATAATTAATGTAGCTAATTATCCTCTTCAGCAAGGTTCTTCCATCTCCATCTCCCTTGTTATTCTCACTACTTATTCATACTTTGATCGGCCACTTTTATTTATCAATCCCTCTCAGATCTATTCTGGTTCTCTACTATTATTTTTCTACTTTCTCCTTTAACTTCTGTACACATTCTTATTAATATCAGTTATGGGTGAGACAACATTTACAAAAAGAAGAGACCATTTTAAATAAAATATAAGGATACAGGTGGCTAAAAAGTGCCTGGCATGTAACAATAGCTCCAAATATATTCATTTTCCTTGGAGTTAACTTTTAGGATTAGGCAAATAAAGTTTAGAAAGTTTAAAATCAATCTAATGTCACTGATCAAGTTAAAAACAGTAGTTCCAGATCACACTAAGTCTCAGACACACAAACAAAACAAAACAAAACAAAACCAAACCACACAACACTTCTAGGACAACTGATAAGTTTGTAAAGAATAAGATTTTCCTAGCTTTTGCAAGTGCAAGGATTCAAGCCTTTGAATCCTTCATCTGCAGCATGCAGACAGCCCTTATGTACTCTTCCATACCTGACTCTGTGTGCAGTCACCGTAAGCCTGTTGTGTAAATACTTATATATTTGTATGTCATGCATTAGATCAGTTGTTTTAGTAAGCAGTGACTGATGCAGAGTTTGGTACCAAGAGTATCAGGAGATGTGTAGCTCTGCTTAAGCAAGGAGACCACATCTGTTACACTTCTCAATAGCACCAAAGGCGAGAGCCCAAGTCTTTAACACATGGACCTTTGGGGAACATTCCAAATCCAAACTATAGCAGCAGAATAATGACACAATAAGGTTTTGCTGTAGGAATAACATTTTTGCAGCAATAATAGCAAGTGTAGATTGTGAGATATGAGGCAGCAGGTAGGAAAATGACTGGTCAAGAAAACTAAAAAGTGTAGGTGACTTTACAGAAAGGTCTGTTAGAGCATGGCTCTAGATAGTGCCAAGTTCTAGGGAATGTTCAGAAATATAACTTGTTGCACACAATGGAGACTAAAGGTGTTGAGGAAGAAACAATCAAGGAAAAAGGCAGGCAGAATACCGGGTAGGTTTTCCATGGAAATGTTGTATTTAGCCTGCAGTGCAGTAAGCTTTCCAATGGAGGAGATATGAACCAAACACCAAAGTTCTCCCTGAATGTATAAGACCAAAGAATTTAAACCCTAACCATCCTTGGGATGTAATGTTTCCAAATAGTGTATCAAAACCCTTCATGCCTTATCATATTATTAACTGGTCCTAAAAAATATTTGACTCACTTGATATAGGCCCTGCCCAAGAATGATGGCCTGGATCTCACTTCAAATTCTCTTGTTGTAATAACCACCTTTTCCTTGTTTCTACCAACTGGAATACCACGCAGTGAAAAAGAAACCTGTTAATTATATGTAGTTAGATTAACCAGGTAGTTCAAAAAATTTATTTGTGGGCAAAACTTCAGCTTTACATGGATGATGTGACAGATACTACCTGTACTATGATATATGACAAATAATCTTTTTTCTTTTTTGAGACAGGGTCTATGTTCCCTATTCTTGCCTCCAACTTCTGGGCTCAAGTGATTTGTACAACTGTGCATCCCAAATTATTATAATCCAAATACTGTATATTATAATCCAAATATTATAATCCCTTTTTTTGTCCTCCTTGCAGTCCGGGAAGTTTATAATTGTAATCTCACTGAAGCATTATTGTAATCCTGGTGAATTAACTTCAATCTACCACCTGCAGTGCAACCCACGGTGAGAATAAAGACACTAAGATATATTTATAGTTAAGGGCCGCCAAGGGATCCTGAGTCTGGTCCAGGTTAGGATTCACAGAACAAAAGCCTTGATTCAAGGCATCACCTAGCATTTACTAACTCATGAAGAAGGGAGTGGCTCAAGGATGAAAGTGAGAATGGCAGGAGTTACATGAGTAATATGAGCTGAGCTGGCGAGGTGGAGAAGAATTACCTCTGTGATATGTAGGGAGAAACGTATGTAGAAAGACCAGCCTATATAACTTGATTGAGGTAGCATTTGAATGATTTAGGAGGCTGTTGCTTTAGTTTCTAATACATACACTTTTGTACCCTGGGAAGTCATAGCCTTTTATCGTGAGACTTGAACCCAGCTGACACTCCTGGAGCTATGTGGTTCTGCCTTCTAGCTGTTCTCAACCATTTGTAGGGGACA
>PVJX010041472.1:0-14638 GCA_004027295.1 Dolichotis patagonum
AAAATTTTATAAATGTATAGAGGATTCTCTTTTTGGTACCGGGGATCAAACTCACAACCTCAAGCTTGTCAGGCAGGCACTTATGCCACTGAGCTAAATCCCCAGCCCCAAAATATTCTTAAAAGAAGTAAATATAATAAACTTTCTCATAAATGTTCTAAAATATTTATGGCTGAAGCAGCATGGCAAAATAATTAAGTAAATTAAATAAACAGAGTTTGCACCAAATTTATTTTTCCAGCGAACAAAACAGAGATTCTTTATAATACAAAACATAAAGATTCCTTAGTTATTCATGAATATACATGCACTATAAACTCATTAAGGCAATATAGTAAGTTGTTTAATAGTATAGATTCTGAAATTAGATTGGCTCAAATTCCAGTTCAACTATTTATTAGCTGTACAACTTTGGACTTGTTGCTTCACTTCTCCATGCTTCAGTTTCTTATTTTTTAAAAATGAAGATAATAACTGTTTCTAATTCAACGTGGTGCTTATAAGGATGAAATGAATTAACACACTCATAGCACTCAAGTAAGTGTTTGCCATGACACCAAGTGGAAAACCTCAGACAAGTCTCTTTCATAATGACCTAAATTCATTGTGAAAACATTCTGATAAGAAAATGATTATGAACTTCAACACAAAATTGGAAGGAAAAGAAAAATGTTCCTTTGTCGTTATTTAGCAATGTCAACTGCCAAGAGTGTTGTAATAGAGTTATTTGTATGTGTCACCACTATCTGTATCTCGCTACACATTGGCTTCCCAATAAATCATCTCTGAAGGGTGAGTGAAAATCCACAATTTTATATAAAGATTTTTCCATCTGAGCTGATTCTTGCTGCATGTACAAGTGGGAGCTTAGCACATTTATTTCATGACAAACAGATTGGTCGATCCCAGAAGGGCATCTGAAAGGCTCAATGTATAATTTGAAATCGTTGCAATCCTTGGCTTAAAGCAACTCCATGACTAAAGGGGTTTATTCTTAGGTTTCTTAAGACTGTAAATCAAAATACTAGATCATACTTTGGGAGATATCATTTGTTGTGTTTTTAAATAGAGTTTGAAATAAACTGTTAAGATCTCTCTTAAACTCTGGGCTTAGAGTAGATTCTATTTTGGGATATTATTACTCAGTGTAAACAAACTGTACCAAGATAAACTGTACAAGATTCATAATTTCTAGCTACTAAAATATAACAGTTGGTTGCTACAAAGATTTTAGTTTGCTCTCTATCTTTAGTTTCTACTTTTCTCATTTATAATGGTTGGTTTCATTCTAGAATCCAGATATGCAACAGACTATGTAAAAACCATGCCTTAATCTATTCACTTCATTCAACCTCTCAAGATCCAAAGGAATTATTCTATAATTATAAGGTTCATGCATCATAGAATATAGGATATTTGGGGATGATGCATCTTTTCTGAACTCATAACTAATTAGTACATTAACAATAGATCTCAGATTTCCTACCACAGTTCCAGTGTTTTTGAAACTGTTTTTACCCTATTCTTAGCATAAACTATCAAATCATCCTAAACATGCTGGTAACTGAGCACCTTTATTATATCTCCCAGTCATCCTATAACCCTGAAGGACCATGTGTCCTAATTTATGGTGTGAAAAATGCTAGCACTATGAGCCTGGGAAGCTCCTCTTGTCTCCAACTGCTGGATACAGTCTTTCCATTCTCAGGGCTCACATTTTGGGTTAGACTCTGTAACTCAGGGAATTTGATTAGTGTTTCAAAGATAACCTAAGAAGAGAGAAATAAGAATATTGCTTCCAGTGCCTTGGAAGCCTCAGGTTTAACAGAGAATTTTGTGCAAACAAGAAGACTGCTAGTGGTCTTCTGCTATTTGGGACTATTTGCATATTGAATCCTGTTCTCATACAGAATAAATTCAAAGGCTCAAGATGAAAGTAATTGAAGTGGAATGCCAAACAGGCAGACTAACCTCTGTATTCTTAGCTGCAGATTCTGGAGTTAAGCAGTATGGGTTTGAATTTCATCTCCATCACTTATTAGCTGTGTGATCTTAAATCAGTTAAAAAACTTTTGGTAATAATAGTGTCATTTTCATAGGAATAATGTGAGGATTAAACAAGCTAATACACCTACACTAGTGCTTCTAAAATTATATTTTCTACTTTAGTTTTGCTGAGGCTGCTATTATTATTATCCCTCTGTTGGGAGAGATTTGCAATGTAATTTTGGAAAACAGCCATTACTAAAATGTATTAAGCCTTTAAAATTCAATACAATTTAAGGAAATATGTTGGGGTGTGACATTGACAAGAGTTGGATTGTGACCACTAATCCTGAATTGTCAAATTCATTGGTGCTATGGATTAAAAAATGGTGGTCAACTTAACGCCAGCAGAATTAAATCACCATGGTGCTGAGCATAGATGTTCCACCTGAGGAAAGTCGCCAGCATAAACAGAGATGTGGAGAAGGAAGTGAAAGCCGTTGAGGCATTGAGGGTTCTCCTAGATGTTGCTGTTTGAGCCGCCGGTTCTCCTGGAGAAGCTCTGGTCCTCGCATTGAGCATTGCTTCCTGGCTCTGGAGAGGAAGACTTGTGCCACTTGGTCTCCAGAATGACGCTGGCTTCCTGGCATGTACTCGACTGTGCTTGTCCTCAGAAGAGCTTGGGGCCCCGTGTCACTGAGGATGGATGTGGTGCTTTTCAGGGCAGCCCTGGTCATTGTTTTGAGCGTGACTTCTCGGCTCCAGTGTAGAACCCTCGACCTACCAGCACAGCTCCTTCACCCTGATGGCATAGATTTTCTGGTTTCCACCGCTGACCCTTAGGGCTTCCCAGCACAGCTACATAAAACGGACTGGTGTGAGTCCTTTTCATAGGCTCTAGATCTCCAGTTGGACTCGTGGGAGGCATTGTCATGGGCTCTGGGTTTTCCTCTGGACTGATATGGGACATTGCTGTGGGATTTAGGCCGTTGGCTGAATATTCTGTGTCTTTGTTGTTGTGGATAGATTTCCTGCAGTTCCTTGTGTTAACTCTGGGTGACCATCACAAAGAAATATTATAAATTCAAGGTTCTGATTCTAATTGTTCTCCTCACAACCTCTGACTACAACAATTGGGTTTAAAAGGTAGCAGATTAATGAAACATGCTCCTGGGCATGTCTAGTTGGGTCTCAGAAGTGTACCCTTGGATACTATGTACGGTTCCTCATCCATTCATCTGTAGCACTCTTCCCTTGCTACGCTTCTTGGTCACCATAAGCTGAGCAGTTTTGTTCCACCATGCTGTTCTGCCATGTCTCTGCCTTAGAACCAGCTGATCATTGGACTGAAACCATTAAATACTTAAACATCTCCTCCTGGGTGTTGTGGGTGTTGGGTATACGGACTTGACAAAGACAAAGATGACTAGTACAGTTGAGAAGGATATACAGCATACACAGTGTGGATACTCTGAACAAACTGATGGTTCTCATTTTAAATAAGGAGTTGAATGGCTTGAGATTTTATTGCACTGCTCAGAGCAACATATGATTTAAAATTTATGAATTATTTCTGGAAATTTTCATTTAATATTTTCAGACCACAGTTGACCAGAAGAAACTGAAAGCTTGAAAAGCAACACTGAAGATGAGGAGCAACTATGTATTGAGCTACTTCCTATCAAGACATAAAATATTTGAGGAAGAATTGGCAACACAGGAGACTGGAGGGGAACCAAAATCCAAACCAGAAATTACAAAGCCCATTCAACAATTGTCTTATATTCTCCATGTTCCTTTTTTCCCCCAATTGTTTATGTGATAAAACATACATAACGCAGTATTTACTATCACAACCATTTATAGGGATCCAATTTAGCAGCATTAAATACATTAATACTGTTTTCCAACTGTCTCTGTCTCAAAAAACTGAAGTTCAACACCAGTTTAAAAAATAATCTCCTTTCTGCTCACTTCTACCCCATAGAAACTACCACTCTGCTTCCTGTTTCTATGATTTTTGACTAAACTATGTGATTGTGGTACCTCACATATGTGGTAGCAGCCTAAATTTTGTGATTTTTTTTATTTTACTTAGCATAATATCCAAAGTTTATCTATATTGCAATGTATGTCAAAATCTCCTCCATGTTTTATGCCGGAAGATATTCCATTATGCAGGTATATACCATATTTTGCTTTCTCATTTGTCCACCCATAATTATTACTTCTATGTTTTAGTTATTATAAATAATACTACTTTGAATGTCGATATACATATATCTCTTTAATGCTATGTTTTTAATATTTAAGGATATACTCAGAAGTTGAACTGCTAGGTCCTATGGTAATTCTATTTTTGTTTCTTAAGAATCTCCGTACTATTTTCCACAGTAATTGTGCCATTTTACATTCCTATTGACAATACACAGAAATTCTACCTTCTCTGTATTTTTGCTCCAATTTGTTATTTCCAAACTGACTGCTTTTGATTGTTAATTTGTTTGTATGGTAGCCATTCTAAAGCATGTGAAATATCTTATTGTAGTTTTTATTTAAATTTCTCCAGTCATTAATAGTATTGCGTGTCTTTTCATGTGCTTATTGGTCATTTGTGTATCTTTGAAGAAATATCTATTAAGTCCTTTGTTATTTTCAAATTGAATGGTTTTTGTCAGTAAATTTTAGATATTTAGATATTTCAGATATAGACCTCTTCTCAGAAAGATAAGTATTTATAAATGTTTTGCCCACTCTGTGTGCTGCTTTTTAACTATTGATGATGTTCTTTGATGCATATAAGCATTTAATGTTCTTGGAGTCAAATATTTTTGTTTATTCTTGTGTTTTCTGTGCCTACTACCACATTTTTATGATTTAAATCTAAAATGTCCCCTATGAGTCCCACAGGGTGCTATAGTCATCAGCAGGTTGATCCATTCAACCTGATGAGTTCAGCTGCTAACTGTGCAGTTAGAGGTGGTAGGTGGTAGGTGTGGTCGGGAGAACACACCACCCGAGGCACAGCTTGGAAAGGTCCATCTCCCTCCTGCATCCCTTAGCTCTCAGCTTTCGGCGGCCATGGAATGAGCAGATGTCCTCTGCCCAGCCCCATCCACTATGCCTTTCTGCCTGGAAACAGCCAACTGTGCACCAACATTTCTAAAACTCCTGAGCCAAAATAAGCCTCTCTTTGAGTTGAAGGTGTCAGGTATTGTGTCTCCATGACAGGAAAGTAACCAAGACATATATGCAAGAAATCATTGACACATCCAGTGCAGTAGCTTTACTTTTAGGTTCTAAGAGCTTAATAGTTTTAGGTCTTACACAGGGCATAGATCCATTTTCAGTTAATTTCTCTATATGATGTCAGGTAAAAATTAAATGTGCTGAATATTTACTACATGGACATCCAATTTTCATAGTGCTATTTATTGACAAGTCTGTCCTTCATTCATTGAATGGTTTTGGTGTCCTTCTTGGAAATCACGGTCCATAGATATGTGGAGTAATTTCTGCACTGCCAGTCCACTGCACTAGGCTGCATGGATTTTTATAGCCTCCCAGGGTGGGTTGGTACTTGTATGGTATGAGGGTAAGGAACACAGTTCTTTGAACACAAAACATGGAAAGACCCCCAACTCAGTGATGTCTTCCATAACGTCCCACCCTGAGGGTAAGGAAGACACTTCCTTAGTATGTGATGCCTGCTTCAGAAGATCCTGAACACTAACACTGGATAAGAGTCAGATCGCAGATCTGATTTCCTATAGTACTAATGATTTTAATGATCTGTCATCTATGGTGATGTTATTTTACTACTTGTCACTTATCTTTCATAAATTGCCAGGAGTTTCTCTGAATTGAATCTTATTTCTTTGTACTTCCTTTAGAGACAGAATTAAAAGTCAGTATTTGAACAAGCTAAGGAAACCCATGTTGTACCAACAGACTAGCATATTAAAACCAGTCTGAAAAAATTCTCAATAACTGCTTTCCCCAGAGCCCACATGGCTCAGTAAGTTTCAAAGGAATTTTCTCCTAAAAGCATTACAAATAGCAGCAAAGCCACCAATAAATAAACATTAAAATGCCACTGAGTAGATTACAAATACATTTTACATAAATTGTTAAGAGTGTGCAGCTTATGTTATTAATTCCTCACAATCACTCACCAATGGAAGCATTATCATCCCCAGTTTCCAGAAAAACAAATCTAAATTAAACAAACAAAATTAAAGAATGTTAATTAACTGCTCCCAGTAAAAGATCTGAATCTAGAACTCTGACTCCCATGTCCTCATTAATCTTCAGTACAGTCCCATAAGACCCTGCATGGGCTGTGGATAGAGCAACCCCATTAACAGATACGTCTTGAGTTCACTACTGGAATGAGAGACATAAACACTCTGAGCTTTCATTTCTCCAAGATTTTGAGGGCTAGTTGACTTGGTTAGTGCAGCCACTTTGGTGAGGCTGGGCTGACTTTTCTTTGAAACAGAAGTTCGTGCATGGACATTCTCAGATGCACACTGACTGGGAAAGCTAAATGTACATTTAAATGATGGTTGCAATTAATTCATGGATTTAAACTTGTGAGGCTTTTGCTCTACAAGCTGTCTACATCCTTGACCACCCCTTTGCACAAAATATGAGAAATGCCAACAGATCTATTCAGTTGTTTTCTGTCTCAAATGTCTGTGGTCACTGCTATCTAGAAACACCTAAGAAGAGTATCCTACTCTTCTGCATTTCTCAGTTATAAACTGGAAACTGCAATGACTAAATAGCCTAGCTGCCACTCCTAGACTCATGAGAACCAAAACCTAGATTTTAGAAAAGTGATATATTGTTGTTTTAATCCATTTCTCTATTCAAAATATGTGAGACTGGGTACTTTTATAAAGATAAGAGGGATTTGATTATCTCACAGTTTTGGTGACTGAAAGTCCAGCATCAGTAACTCCAGCTGTCAAGCCTCTGGTGAGGGCTTCTGGCCAGCTGACAACACTGACGAGGGAATCACATAGCAGAACATAGTGCAAGAGCAGTTTGTAGGGCATGGAGATGAGGCTAAACACGTGGGCACTCTCATGGTATAACAACCTACTTTTACAGGACTAACCCAGTCCCCAGAGACCTAATTCCCTCCCATAAGATAGACATTAATCTCTGGTGAATGTGGTGCCCCTGTGACCTACTTATCTCCCACTAGGTGTCAACTCTTAAAATTTGGAACTATGTGTATATCAAATCAAACACTCAAAAACATGACTTAATACATGAGGTGGATATAAAATATCCCAGTGGACAAACTTAACAGGAGTGCACAATTTATCTTATAGTTCTCTGTGATCTCATCATCATGAAGTTTTTATCCTGTCCAATGGTGGAAAATCTACTTGAAGCTGGCAGCTCAAAATGATTTAGTCTTAGGTTTGGAGAAGCCGCTATTAGTATAGCAAATTAATTTGAATATATAGTCAATGTAAAAAGTCAAACTACTTCTTTGAGAAATTTTGTCCCCTTTTGTCACTTATAAAGTTTTCCACATTCCTTTCTTCATCACAGGACAATATCTGAGCATAAAGGAGATTTACTGCGCCTTCTTTCTTTGTAAGGGAGAACCATCTGGTCTACCTGATTTCTTTATCACAGTTTTTCAATGCAAATTAGGCAACTCCAACTGAGCCTGGAAGCTAGGGCATGGCAGTGTGACTGGGGCAATTAGGAATGACCTGCCAATTATAAAGACTTGTTAACCATGGGTGCAGAGCAGCAGTCTTAAGGCAGGCATCTGATAATAATCTTCTGACATAAGTCCAACCCCAGCCCTGTATCTGATACCAATCCGCTAGCATTAGATCAAATAGGATTTTAATGGGATGGCTTGTATTTAATGTAAGAAAGAAAATACACAAGTTGACAGCTACTTACTTCACTGTTGCTGCTCTCTTGTTCTTGCAGTGACCTGTTCTGTGTAGGATGAAATTTTTTTTTGCCTTCAAAGTTCTCCTTGAGAACTTTTTTATGCTTTTGTTTCTTCATCTTTTGTTCCTTTTTTGTCCTAAATAAATGTTAATCTTCCACATTCACCAACTCTGAGCAGTTCATTGAATGGTACAATAAGAGCCTAGGAAGTACTGCTGGTCACTACAGCACCTGGTAATACTGGTGGTTTGTACATAGATTTGGCTAATCTTAGTATCTGGGATGTTATGTTGATCCTGGTTCCTAAATCTTCTAAAAGCAGTGGACACAGAGTTTAAAAAATGAATGCATTGGACTAATGACTTGAACAGTCATTTCTCAAAGGAAGATATACAAATGGCCAACATGCTATGAAACAACATTGACCAAAAAAAAAGAACACTGACCATCTGATAAATGTAAATCAAAATTACCATGATTCATAATCTCACCTCAGCTAGGATGGATATTAGATATTAGATATTTTCCTCAAAGGATTGAAAAAAAACTAACAAGTGTTGGTGAGGATATAGACAAAGGAGATCATTCATACACTACTGGAAATGCAAATTAGTAACAACATTAAGGAAAACTGAAGACTCCTCAAAACTAAAATATCATTATCCAGCAATCCCATTTATGGATATACATCCAAAGGAAATGAAATCAATATGTCAAAAAGAAATTTGTATTCTCATATGTATTACAGCACTATTCATAATAGTCAAGTTATAGAAACAATCTAGTTGCTCATCAATGGATAAAAAGAGAAATTTTATACATATATATATATATATATATATATATCCACCAAAATCCAGCAAAATCCAGCAGCACAGATGGAACTAAGAATAACACATTAGGTGAATCAAGTAAAAGAAATTTTTGCATGCTCTCACTTACATATGAGAGCTAAAGTCTATCCCAAACAAGTAAACACCAAAGCCAGAGAAGAGTATGAGGAAGGAGGATGGGAAGAGAATGGTTAACAGACACACAGGTGCAGTTGGATGGGAGGAATAACTTGTAATGTTATATAAACTGATAACAACATTTTGACAACAACTAACTTAATATTTCAAAATAACTAATGGATAAGACTTAGAATGTTCTCAACAAGAAGAAATAATACATATATGTCTAAGGTGATAAATATGTCAATCACTTTGATGTAATCATTACACATTGTATGCATATATTGAAATACCACACTGTACCCTATAAATATGTATAATTATTTGTCAAGATAAACATATCTTAAAATAATATAATATAGATTATAAAATAATACCTGCAGTAAAAACAATACTGATGTATAATAAAGAGAAATCAATGTCTGAGAAAGCACAATAATCCCACTCAGATTCAGCCCTCCAACCACAGCCATAATCCCCATTACCAAGGATAGACAGACAGATGGATGACTCAAGACATTCATCTCCAGTCCAGAATATTTTGAATATCTGGCTGCATTATGATGTCTGAATTTAATATTGTTTACTAAATTCATGATGTCAATCCAACTAAAGTTGGATTTTTTTTGAGTTTTCTTTCAATCAATAAGCAGATCTCTCATCCGTCAACTATTCAAGTTAGAAATTCAGAGTTCTTCCTTAAAATCTCCTCACCCTCAGCCTCTCTATATAGCAATCATCAGCTTCCCTATTGCCTTGACTTCCTAATTATCTTATAATCTGCCTCTTCTGTGTGTCTTCCTTGTTACATCCTAGCTGAGGTCCACAGTGTTTCTCATCTGGACCTCTGCAGTATCTTCCTGACTGATTTCTCTGTATCCCTTCTAGCCTTCTCCAAATCCATGCTCTCTACTTCAGCAAGAGATATGTTTACTAAATCAACACAATCCTATCAGAGAGTGAGTGTGAGTGTGTGTGTGTGTGTGTGTGCGCGCACACACATGCGTGCTTCTCTTACTCTAAGATAAAAACCAAAACATTAAATACTCTCAGTGTCCTGTGTCATCTGGGACCAATTTATCTCTGTAGCTTCGCTTCACACACTCTCCTTCTTTTCCTCAACTCCAGCAACACTGGTTCAATATAGTTGATCACTGACAAAGTTTGCATGGGCGTCAATTGCAAGCTCTTGCATCCTAAGCAAGGAAGGTACTGCAGATACTAACTGCACCTGGAGGCGATAACGCCCCTGGCAAGGAGATCGTTGAACTTACTAAGCAGCTAGCTAACCAGTACACATGTGTTCAGCATTTCTTGGATTTCACAGTTTTGATGAAAGAAATGGTTTGGGTCCTCCTCCATGCTAATAGAACATTCCTTTATTGATTATGGCAAATGGCAAAAATTCTCTGTTTATCCAACTTTCCAAATTTTTATGGCTGTAATAAAAATATGACCATTCTCACTCCACGCCATCACACTGAATCATTCTAATTGTGCCCTAATGGTAGACAATGAGGTAAACTATGAGATAGGAAAGAGAAAGGAAGGAAGGGAAAGGAAAAAACTGATAAAAGAGAAACAAAATAGGGACCAAGCTTTGTAAATATGGAGGGGAAGAGAAATTGAAGGGAAGGAAGGGGATTGGGAAAAAAAGAGAAATCAAGACATATCATATATAGGTTCAAATTCCCTATGATGAATGTGATTACTGTGTATATCTACATTGTATCAATAAACTTAATTTAAAAAATTAAAAAATAAACTTCAATATTGAGCACCCAATCTACATGAAATTTAACCATCTTATTATTTAGATTGTGTCTTCTATCATTGCTTTTATCAGATTTGATAGAATCCTGCATGTTGATAGAATTCCAGGCCAACCTGATGTCCTCTCCCCACAGTCATTCTGTCTGCCTGCACCACTGATACCTCTGCTGAAACAGCCTACTATGAATTTCGGTGAAATTTTGCTTCCTTTTGGGAACCCTGCATCTGGTGAGTAACATGTCTGCAGCCATCACCTCCACCCATGGGAACTAATGCTGCCATCTTTTCCAGAATCCTGAAACAAATTAAGTTCAGGAACAGAGGTACCACTGGTACCTCTCCCTTAACTGAAGTTTACAAACATAAGCAAAATTTTGCCCAATTCTGTTCATGAACCAAATTGTGCAAACAGAAGCATTCATGAACCAAGGTATTACTGACTCAGTTGAATTAGTATTATTAACTGAGTTAATATAACTTAACCAAACACCTTTTGGTGATTATATCCAAAACATTCAGGTATTGATATTTATAGTATAAACTCAATAAAAGAAATCATTTCAAGTTAAAGAGTTTGAGTTCAATTCATATGCCATGTTAATCAAGTAAGCTTTAGAAAATAATTTAAATCAACCACCTTATTGTAATCATGATACTTGTTTTCAATCACAAAGCTACAAATAAACTGTTAAGTGTTCCATAAATGTGAAGCACTATAGTTTTTTAGCAAATTTTAAAAGCTTTTCCAATAAAAGCCACAAAAATGTACAAAACATATTATTAATACCAGGAGAAAAAGCCTTGCATTCCCTCCCCCCCAAAAAATTCAACTTCATTTTATTTAGTGTATTACCAGGGTTCTCCAGACAGCCCTAAAAAGATGTGTAGATATGGATATATGAAAGATTTATTAGTGGAATTGGTTCACACAATTATAGAGGCTGAAAAAAAAGTGTAAACAATTATAAAGGCTGAGAAATCCCACTGGACCAGCTGCAAGCTGGAGAATCAGTCAAGCCAGGCTTGTGACTTGATCCAAGCCGGAAAGTCTGAGAATAGAGAGGTCTGCTGGCGTAAGTGCCAGAGTCCAGAGGCCAGAGCACTTGAAGTTCTCCAGTTCCAGCGCAGCGCAAGAAAGGATGTAGCAGCTCCAGAAAGACAGAGTGGGAGATCAAAAGAACACCCTCCCTCTGCCTGTTGGTACTCCAGGCTGGGAGCTGAAGGGATGGTGCCCATTCACCTTGAGTAAGGGCAGATCTTCCTTCTTCGGTCCATGATCCAAACGTAGGTGTCCTCCAGAAACACTCTCGCAGACACACCCATAAACAGTGACTTGCCCTTTAATCCAGTCAGACTGACACCTAGAGTTACCCATCACAATTGATATAGATATTTAATCAAATGTTCCATAAAATAGTCTGCAGGAACTGAGTACTACGTAAAAAAATCTATTTCCTATCACGTTATCATTGTAGTTAAATAGGTAATATCAGCTTCTTCCTCATAGATGAAGAAATTAAGAAAGCAAGTGCCTTCTCCATTGATATTAAGAACAGAGAGTGGCTTTACCATCTGATTTCCAGCTTTAAAATCCATTCATATTTCTAGTAATTTGAAGCAAATAAACAAAAGTAAAGTTTTACCTTTTTTTTTTTTTTAAAAGATCATTACTGAAGCCTAAATTAGTAGCCTGGAAAATAGCCTATGAGAAATATGTCAAAGACCTGGGGTAAAAAAAAAAAAGATAAAAATCAGGAAGGAAAAGATTACAGACAGAGCCTTTATGTAGGAGATCTGACATAAGTAGCAAGCATTTTAGAAGAAAAGCAGAAATATGAGAAAGAAAAAAGTAAACAAAAAAAAGAGAAGATATCGTGCTTTTGAGTCTAAAGATTAAAAGGTCTTTTTTAGTTTCAAGGCAAAAAGACAAATTTTTGTATGTATATCCTAATAATTTTTTTTAATTTGAAGGTAGTAAAATACAACAGAACAAGATGGAACAAAGCCAATAGAGACAGTAGTGAAATTGGTACAGAACTTCACAGCAGGTTACCAGGATAATAGTAATAGGTGCCACAGTATATCTCATTATCTTCCCAATAGTTGTTCTTTCAATCGGGTATAGCAAAATCAAAGGAAATACAGAATATTACAGAACTTATTGAAACAGAATATTGAATAGAACAATACTATTAATGAGGAGAAAGCAAAACAAGGATAAAAATATTTGCCTTCAAAGAGATGGTAGAAGAAAATCCCCCTTATTTGCTATATGTCATATGGTCATCCTCCCAAGAGATGCTCAGATCTCTGGCTCCCACTTGCTAACAGGGGTGGGGGGTGTGGAATGGGATGTTTGATTCTCAGCCTGCAAGCCAGTAGGCTCACAGCCACTTACCAGGGTGTCAGGCTGGTTGCTCAGCTTCCCAGGGCCCTAAGTTCCAACACGGCTGGGACCTCAAGAGATGCTGCTGGTTCTCACCCTGGGGCGGCCTTGACTTGCCAGACCATGGCCACTTACCAGGGTGGCAGGCTGGTGGCTTGGTTTCCCAGCTTTATTTCTATCTAATAAATTTTAAAGTATATCTTAATAAAATTTCTGATCTCTTAAGGATAGAAAAATATCTCAAAAGTCACTTAGTAAAAATGAATCTGCTTTCACAGGAGTAAAAGTCTGACCAAAATTTGTAGTATTAGAAGTTAAAACAAACACAATCAAATCTTCAGCTATGAGTACATGCTAAAACCTAATTTTGTGGCCTCTCAAAAAGTGATTATCCTTTAATTAAGGATATGCAAGACTTCAAATAGTAAATGGCTCATTTAGTGTACCTGGGAATAATAAATGATAAATGAAACCAAAACAACATCTGAAGATGGAAAAAGAAAAGAATAGTAAATAATTAATTGTGACTTTTATACACAAATATGGAAGCTGATAGAGCTATATAGACATAAATAATGAAGATAAATATCTGATATCATTTAAAGGTTAAAAAGGACTCTCAAAAAAGCAGGAATGTACTGTACAGAAAACACTAATAGATACCAAAACATAAATAGTAAGAGGCAAAAAATGGAAGCATTGTAATAGTATAGTGGTAAAAGGAGAAAAGACAGATAACATGAAAAGTCTCATTCTCTAGAGAGGATAAAATGAAGAAATTAAGCACAAAAAAAAGAGAAAGAAAAAGAGAGAGAGAGAGAGAGAGAGAGACAGAGAGAGAAAGAAAAAGAAAGAAAGAAAAATGGAAGTATTCATATCATATAAGATGGAATTTATAGTTTAAACATCATACAGGATTGAAAGACTCACTAAATAGTGACCAAAAGCACAATTTAGGAAGACATTTATATCAGTATAAAGCATATGTGCTAAAATATGGCTGTTAAATACATGGAGAAAAAAATCTTATATTTACAAGGAATTGAAAATGCTATTTTAATAGGATACTTCAACAGAAGCTACATGGTACCTAGTAGTTAAAGTAAGGAAAAATATAGAAAAATAATACAGTCAGTCAGTAAACCATGTAATTTTGTATTCAGTTGGGTAGGTAATATGCATCTGCTTTTGAGATCTAGTTACATGCATCTCTTTCCAACTTTATAGTCTGTTCTGTCATCCTAGTAGATGGAAATAATCCAAACTGAGAACATTTACAAATTGGAAACTGCTGCAAATGTTATAAATATCAAATTCAACTGGTTGCTGGATACTTATCAGCAGACTGCTAAATCTGTACATAAATATTTATATTCTTTAAATAGAGAATATATGTGTGTATATCTTTAATAGTTGAATAGGCTGCAAAATTAATAATATGCTCAAATCAAAATCTTATCAAATTAAAAAAGTGGAGACTTTTACAAACTATTTTTTTTGTTAATACACCAATGAAACTTAAAAGTGGTAGTATCAAGGTAACAAAGATCACTGTTGAGAAATTTAGAAAGATTTCTAACAAATCTTGAATCAAGACCAGCCAGGCAGC
>PVJX010041473.1:0-14634 GCA_004027295.1 Dolichotis patagonum
CACATTGTGTCTTATTGGAATTTGAATATGTGTGATAGTTCAAACAAATTTTTTTCTTTTTTTATCAAAAATGAGATATTATAATACCCATTGATCATTTTCTGTTATTCGGTTCAGAAAGCCCTGGAATTCTTTCACTCTATGCATGGCTTTATACTATTGTGTTATGTTTGATATTATTGTAATTGAAACTATGCTCTACTATAGCAGAGTAAGAGATATGGTGTTAGCTACTGTTGATGTCCAGTTGACTTAATGTAAAGTACTGTGTTGCCTATGTTGTCCTGTTCTGATCTGCTCTGTACTGCCCCCTTTTGTTTTATTCTCTTTTAAATAAAAAAAAAAAGAAAAAAAAAAGAATACTTTCCACACTCCCTCCCCTCATGGGCCAGTGGTGCTCTGGGAAATCTTTTCACCCTCCAATAGCGTCCTTAACCATTACCCTTGGGCACTTTTTGCTAGGTTAGGAAAAGGACACCCAAAGCTTAGAAAACAGCCCAATAACACCAGCCAGTATGAAGGGTTTGTGGTTCATTCTCCCCAAATCTCTTGTTATCTCCTTGTTTAGTCTTTTTTTTTTTTTTTTAAACTTACTGGAGGAGTTCTTATTGTACAGACTTAAAAAGGCGATCTTCCTTGGACCCTTTTGGCTATAATATTGTGTAGCTATGTTTCATTCATTATAACCTCACCGTCCTAAGGGAATGTGTTCTCTGACAAAGAAGATATTTAATATTCAATATTTTTAATAAATTGTTTAACTAGCAACCCAGAATAAAAACAGATACACTTGGGATCAAAGTATCTATTTCATATAATAACTTTATAGGTTACTGCCAACTGACTACTTTATTAATGATCTAAAAGGTACTTATTCCATTGTCTGTTGGTTTACAGATTATTTCTAAGTCAGAAATAATCCAGATTATTTATAAATCAGAAATAATCTGATAAAGTCGGGCATGTTCAGAGTGGTACGGCCATAGACTGAGCCAGAATTAATCTGATTTCAAGGCCTTATTTGAAAAGCCAACCTTAACTAGGAAACTGATACAAGCTTAATGATGTTTTGCTGACTGCAAGAACAGAAATCTCCTGAAATTGAAAAAAAAAAAAACCAAAAGTGGAATTATTCAAGAACCACAAAAATAGAAAGATATTTTCAACCTTTACACAATGACATATGGTCATAAAATACAGAAAGGGAAAGGGCTGAATGGTCTATAATTCAGGATTATATCTGCTATAGGTTATATCCACCCAAACCACAATTTCATATTTACAAAATAGTTAGAATCAATGTGTGAGTAACACAAAGATATTAAAAATGGCTTTCAATTTGATAAACCCATATGCATATGTCTCCTGCTTCTCATATTCAAATGCATTTATATACTTGGAACCACATGGAGTAGCCCCTCTGCATCCATCCACACACTGCATCCTTCATAAAGAGAGCAAGCACCCTTAGGTCCCTTCTATACACCAGAAAGCATGCTAAGTGCCTTATGCATTTTCTTATTAGCCTCCCAACAGAGATATGAGACAAAGACATGATCACTCCCATTTCATAAATAGAGAAACTGAGACTCCAAGTTTAAATGACTTGCTTAAAGTCTCACACCAAGTAAGTAGTGCAAGTCTTTCTGGCTTTACATGCTCACCTTTAATCACCATGGTACGCTGCTCCTCCCATATCTAATTGGTTTTAATGATAAAAATGCAGAGATACTGCTTACCCAACAAAAGAGGCGTAAAGAGTTGAGTGTGAGACAACTTAATGTTGTGAGAATGATGCAAAAGGTGTAGGTAGATACTAAGTGGGAAAAGAACTGAGTAATAAACACTTAAGGAATAATACTGGGTGAAAAATAAGACTAAGATAAATATTTCCTTTCTCAAAGTGACACATTCTTTCCATTCTCTGCTCCTCAGTTCATTTCATGTAAATTCTATGGGTAACATTAACTCAGTTTCATAGCTCAAACCTGCTTGGCTGCAGGAACCCTGCTTAGGACTCTGCCAGCCAGAAAGTAACCCATCCTGCCAGGAAGAGCAAGGCAGCACACGCTGCAGCCTGCCAGGTGCAGCTGCTGTAATCTAGCAGCAGATTTAGCATTTCCTGTAGAGGCTTTCTGAAAAGTTCCCAGCTTGTTTGTATACGACCATCTTATGTTTCCATGATGCCTTGAACCATGGCTTTTAAGGGGTCATTTCACTTCGTAAACATTGTTCTAACTCTATAGGGAATGCACTATACCCACAGCCATGCTTATGGAAATAGTGACATTTGATTTTTAAGTGGAAAATATATTGTTTAGTTTTAGCTTACAGAAAAGACTTTTCAAAGCAGCACTTTATACAGTGTTTATCTATTTATTGAGGTGATGGACACAAGGTAATGTCCACTGATGAGATGAGGCTTTGGAAGTCTCAGAAACATGAGAGGGTTTTATAAGAATGAGCAGGGAATTCCGTGTAGCACTGCACACAATATTAGCTGTTCCCATCTTGCCTTTGTCAAGCAGAAATAGTGATGGAGTGTCTTTGAGCTAGGAATTGGTTCCTGAGGGCCTCATACTGAAGAGTTATATAAACTTTGGGAAATGGCTTCAGAGTGACTGCACGTGTGGTTCCTTTTTATGATGTCAATTGGAGAGTTGATTCAACATTACTGAACCTTGAATTTTTGGCTCAATAATTTCTTAAAAGTTCACAAGATACAACATTTCCTCATGCTTAGCTTCATATATTTGTTACTTAAGCTTCTATAACAAATGAGGTTATACTTTTAAAAATTGGATCTTCTTACCTAGTGTGTTAATACACTCAGATGTTACACTTCATTTTTTATCAGTGACTTTGCCTGACAGCTTTCCATATAGTCAATGCACAATATATTATTTAACACTAGCACATTTTATCTGTTTGCTCTGTTCCTTGCTGTCTCCAGTACTTGCCCTGGAAGCATCACAAGGGGCAGTTTTGCCTGTTTAATTCACTGCCAAATCCTAAGCACCTACAATCATGGCTGGCTCACTTAGGTTTTCAGTAAACAGATTTCACATGAACAAATAGGGATTATTCTAAGGGATTTATAGACATATCTTTTTGAATCGTTTTATCCTCCTATTAAGCATGTTATGATGCCATTTCCATTTCCATGATAAGGAAAATAAGGCTTTGAAAATTTAAATAAATTTCTCAAGGCCATATGGCAGATAAATTACCAAACATGGGTTCAGTCACGGGGTCCTGTCTCCAAACCCTATGTTCTTAAACTCCTGTTTATGTTTTTCTCCTGAACAATTCTACATGATTAAAATATTTTACCCTCTTCTGGATACAGGAATTTTCAAGGAGAAGACAGCAGGTATGGCCCCTAGAAATCCAGTTGTACCCGTTATTAGATCACCTCATACTTTGATAGAGTTTCTGGGATGCATCACTTTCTGTGCCACCTGGTCTGACAGTCAGAAGCTGGGACAGAGGTCGTCTTGGGGAGTTTCTCCTTTGTTCATCTGACAGATAGTAAAGCACCTGTGTAGAAGAAACAACCAGGCCTGGTGTGAACCTTTAAGCAATCAGTCACAGCTTTATCTCTCAATTTCTTCCTTTGCCTGGGCGTGTCTTATGTTCTTGAAAATGTACAGGTTTGAACAGGGTGTGTTTGTGGTTTGGATTTAAAGGGGAAGGAGAAAAAAAGGAAAAGGTTGAAAGGCTGAAGAAGAAACAAGGTAAATAAAGCTTCTGAGTGCCTACAACACTGAGAAGAAATTAAAAAATAAAGTCCTAAAAACATATGCAAGGTGACTATCCCTTATCTGAAATGCTTGGGACCAGATGTATTTTGTATTTTTTTTAAGTTTTAAAATATTTGTATGCATATAATGAAATATTTTAGGGCTAGGACCCGAGTCTAAACATGTAATCCATTTATGTTTCATAAACACTTTAAACACATAGCCTAAAGGTAATCTTATCCAATATTTTTAGCACACCTGCATTTTGACTGTGATCTGTCACATGAGGTCAGTTGCATAATTTTCCACTTGCAGTATCATGTGAACACTCACAGAGTTTCAGATTCTGGAGCATTTTAGATTTTGAGTTTTTTGGATGAGGGATGTTCCACCTGTACTAAAACTGACATATCTGCAAAAAAGTTATTCTCCTTAAATAGGAGAAAAGTTCATCCATCATAAGGGACATTCCTAGAGCTCAGGGGTTCTGGGCTTTCTACCAGACACTTGTGCCATGGTGGCCCATTACCCTGCTGGTCCTTCTAATCTACTCTTTGATCTTTTGCTTGTGGTTTTGAATCTCTTGTAGGGTGGGAGTGCTAGATCCCTGAGTCCAAAGACTGACAGTGTGATACTGGTCTGTTCATAGCTTGTCAGAAAGTGAGGCTGCACAGCAGGAGGTGAGTGGCCGGAAGAGAGCAAAGCTTTATCAAGATTTATAGCCGTTTCATATTGCTCAAATTACCCTCTGTCCTTAGCCTCTCCTCAGATCGGCAGTGAAAGATTCTCATGGGAATGGGAACACTACGGTGAACTGGCCAGGCAAAGAATCTAGGTGGAGCAATTCTTATGAGAATCTAATGCTGAAAGCACACCATCCCGACCCCTCCACCCCATCCCATTCCATGGAAAAATTGTGTTCCATCAAATTTGTCCCTGGTACCAAACAGTTTGTGAACTGCTGCTGTGGAGTAACTGAGATGATATAGCTATATCGACACATTTTATGAGTTATGATTAAGTAATGATACACATAGCCACTAACCTCCATGCTTTTCCTGTTCAGAAATAAGTTTGCTGTTTGCCTAAGATTTTGTTGGAAAACATTAAGATTCTCCAATTAAAAATTGATGCCTATCACCTTGATCCTCTCTTTGGAGGCCAAGACTTAGCTTCACTATTATCTGTGACCTTTATTCAACCTAAACTGAATATTGAAAAAAAATTTTTGAGAACAATGATCTAAAACTGGGGAGTATAACTGAGTGGGGGTAGAAAATAAAAAGAGTAGATTTGATAAGGGTTTTCATTGTTTACCTTCAAGCTACATTCTCAGAGACTTGCGTGTTTTGCAGGTTGTGTGGTACAGTACTGTGACTGTTAACAGTGCTACCTATTAGGTTGGAAGCTTTTAAAAATTACTTATGTTTGGGCTTCTTTCAAACAAATAGAATCAGAATCTCTAGGAGGGACCTTGTGAAAAGTCTCCCAGGCAATTCTAACATGCAACTAGGGCTGAGAGCTAGAGTAAGATGAGGACAGCAAACTGCAGAGTTTGACAGCCTTGTGTTTTCTTTCTGGATGTATCTGTGTTAGGTGACACTCGGGGAGCTATCTGAAGCATTCTGAACTTATATTCTTGGAAAATGCAGGCAGCGCGCATTCATCAGAGGATCATTTTAAACATAAAATGACAGCGCATGTGACATAGCTAGCATGATATCTAGCATATAATTGGTGTTTAATAAATTAGAGTTATTATCACTATCATCATCATTATTAGGCTTGGAAAACATCATCACTTCTTTATGTAAACACTGCGTAGTAATAGAGAGGAGCAGACACTCACTAGAGACCACTCCGCCATCTGCCCATCTGCTCTCTGTCAGATGGAAGGTTGTACTATGAATATCTCTACTGCTTATCCAACCTGTATTTGAACCATAGTTTTGCAGTGACTGAAGCTATTCTAATAGGTTTCTAATAATGGTTAATGAAGTCACAATGTTAAGACTCTTCTTCCAACTTTTAGATTTATTCATTTTAATTTTGAGCCTACTATTATTTGTGTTTCATCTTTCCAATATGTTAAAAACTTTTAAGAATTTTTATTATTCTACTGTGCCTTTCTCTTCATCTCCCTTTGGCAAGATCAAAAATTAATTTTTTTCAGTATAGCTTTCAAGATAAATAAGAAGCTTTACTATGTTGTTGTCTTCAAATCAGAATGACTCTTGAATGCACTGAAGCAGTTTTTATCCCCTTTTATGTAAACCAGTCATTTCATTTGTTGCAGAGTTGAAGACTGAACTAAAAGTTATTTGTAAAACTGGTAAAACTCAAAATACTCACTGGCAATACATTTTGCATGGCATAAATGCCCGTATAACTGTTGAATTTAGAGATAATGCACTGTTGGTAAGAGAATCAAGGTAATTTTTCCAACAATGATTTGTTTACATACAAATTCTACAGAAGTATCAGTAAAAAGCACTGATACTCATTTTCCACATTCTTAAAAGGCAAATATACTATGACCTTAATAGGTGACTTTAATAGCTCTATATAAGCTGTATATCTTGGAATCATTTATAAATTGTGTCCAATAAACTCAGTGATGTAGTAATGTCTACCTTAAGGGCCACCCCTGAAATCACTTTTTAGTGTTTTACTTTCCTAAATTATCAGCTTGGTTTTAACCTACATTACTCTTTGTCTCCTCATCTTTTATCTATAGCTGCCAATATATCTCATACAATGAATCCAGGTAACTCTCTTGGTTTTCTTATTCCCAATTCACAAACCTTTAACAACTCTTTGCAATTCTAATAGAGTACAAATCATGTGGGACAAATGGAAAAGATTTAATTTACTTGAATTTGAAGCCACATAGATTGAAGTTTGGATCTTGGCTCTGTGGCTTTTAATTGTGTGTGTGTATGTGAGTACTAGTATTTTTCTTCTCCAAGCCTGTTTTGCCATCAGTAAAATAAGGCTAAAAATAACTCTCTTAGAGTTCAAATAAGCATAAAATGACATAACATGTGCAATTCACCTCATAGAACAACTGGCTTCAAGTGAAAGCTCAATTAACATTGGTCACCTTCTCCATACTTCTAATTCTAGACCTGACCTACCTTTCCTCTTTCATTTCTTTCCATGTCCCTATGATGCCCACTTGTCCCACACACATTTTATCTCCCTTCTGTGTCTGCCATCAGTTATGTCTGTCTTCTACTCTCTTGTTTCTGTGGCTTTATTCATCTGTACATTTACGTGGTTCTCTTTGCCGTAAATATTTTTGTCTTAATTGCTAACTAGCTCTTCTCTTATACTTTCCAGAGGGGCCCAGTTGAAATTAATTTCTTACTCCTTACACACAGCTCTCTTCATACCTTCTCCATGATCTTTTATCCTACCTGGAGTTCCATCCCATGTCAGTGTTTGTATCTAACTCGTCTACCTCATCACGAGCCAGTGACGGGCAGGGACTTAGCCTTATCTTGGTATGGGTCTGCTTCCTCATCACAGCTTCCTGAGTGCTCAGCAGGATCTCTTAATATAAAATGATAATAAAGCAAATATTGCATATTATTTAACAAATTCATTACATTGTTAATACATAAAACAGACAGATGTAAGATGATATATTATTATTGAATATATTACTAGAAAAATTAATCAACTTTATTAAGCTTAACCAAATTTCCGGAGTAATACTAAATAAAAATTATTAGCCAGGCATGGTGGTGCACACCTGTGATCCCTAGCATTGCACACATACACACAAAAATTATCATGTCTTGGAAGTCATTTATAAACCCTTAGCAGGTCCTGGGGACTCAAAGTACCCCTAACAAGCTCATAGCTTTTTATAATCACTGAGGTATGCTAAGACTAAGGCAACAGGACAAAAACAACAGGCAAACACTGAAACTCAGGATAAAGTGTCCACAACTCAGGATATGGTAAATTCAATCACACTTATTCTAGCCTGCAGGAGCCTGGAGGACAATCTTGTTTTCATTTTCAATCTGCAAATTGGCCAGCAAAGGAACAGATTAAACAAAGAGTCCTGAATTTTGAGCTTAACACATACCAATTCTCTGTCTGCCTCTGCAGTTTGTATTATTCATGCCTTTTTCATCCTCTTTTTAATATATTTTTCATGTGTAATAAGATTTATGTAAACATTGTATGCTTACTATTTATCATGTTTCTCTGCCATATTTTAATTCTTTAATAATATTTCATTCTTTAATAACAATTTTTGGTTTTTTCATTTAAAAGTAAAAAATATTGAAAACATAAGTGTTTGATGTTTATATAATCACAAGGGTTTTTGTTTTATTCCTAAATCTTGGCACTTATACCTATTTGATGAAAATAACCAGCTTGCCTGGTTTACCAGGAAGTGAAGGTTTCCCTACCTAGGGTATGGGACTTTTAGTGTGAAACTGGGGACAGTAGCTGGAAAACCTGAAAACTTAGTACCAAGCTCAATGACTTTTCAACTTTTCAAAGAGAGGTGGAGAGGACACTATTCTTTTCTGCAAGGTGCTAGCAACCTAATTTGGGAAGCTGGACACAGGAGACCAAATTCAAACAGTTCAAGAGAAAAAGAAAGAAATATAACTCAAATGTGTGTGCTGCAGAACATATGGATGCAATGCTTTATAACCAGCAAAACTAGAAGCAGAAGGAAGAGAATGAGGGAAAAGCTTCCTTGCAAAAATAAGCCTATAGTAGGAATGCTCAGCCAGGAAGAAAGCTTAGAAACTCAGGGCAGAGATGGGGGAAGGTGAAGAACAATAGTCTGAGAACAAAACAGTGAGAAACCAACAGTCTGTTACACAGCTGCTGGGAGCAAGCTGGGGAGCTGTAGAAATGTATGCTGCAGATACAAAACGCAATAAAGTCTGACAAGCCTGCAGTTCGGCATAACTTTGGTCTTCCTAACATTTGTTTGAATAATTGAGCAGTGGCTACAATTAAGATTTACATTTGATTGTTCAGATTCCTCAAAAGGGGAAATTATCCTGCTCATGGAATAAACCAACATGTGTTCCTAATGCTCATGCATGTTTAAATGGTGTGGCTGTTAGGGAGCGAGTCTGAGACAGCACCTACCCTGAAATGTTTTTTGAGCTAAAATGCTGTATAGCAAACCCAAAGTGATAGGATAAAGAAGTTTCTGCAAAGAAAACAAATAGCTGCTCTTTGAAAAGAGAGTTTGCCCTTTATTGATATTGGCAGCACCAAATGTGTGGCTTATAGAAAGCACCCTTGCCATTTGTTTTATTGCTTTTCTGCAAGTTATTTGCCTCTTATTTTAAGCAGCTGCATTATTTTTCTAATCCTTCTCAATTAACATACCTTCTGTATCATCATCCATCGAGGAACTGAAATGGAGGAGTAAGTTACATGGGAATGACACTCCATCTTTCCTGAAAAACAATTTTCCTGTCAAAAATTCAAGAGGAAGAATGTGAGGGTCCCCCCACCCCCAGCCACCTTCATTTGTTGCCAGTCTCTTTAAAATTCAAAGGAATTGCATTTTCTGGGACTGGTTTGGCTTTAATATGAACTCTAAAATATGCCATTTTCTTCTTACCATTCCTTCTCTCGCCTCAAAAGCAAGCACTTGGACAAAAAGAGAAAGAGAATTCGGTTTCCTAGAGCAAACAGGCCCAGCTGGACTCAGCCTCCTGCCCGTAGGAGGCCCATCCCCTTCAGAAGGAAATCAGAACCTTGGGCAAGATAGGTAAAGAAAAAAGAGCAGCTGTTAAAACATTTAGTCTGTTTTCCTTCTCAACCCCTGCCCGTCCCCTTGCTTCCCAGCCGCCTTTTCCACATGATCCCTGGGTTTGCCTGCTAGAAACCCAGGACCCTCCTCGTGGAGCAAAGCTGGGGCCAGGCTGCTTGCAGCCTCACATCCCACCGCCGCCATATTCTGCCCTCTGCTCTCCTTACCACATTCCTGGAGGATACTGGAAAGATTGATTAGATGATTTTTTCTGGCATCTATTTGCTGAGCCTGCAGCCACAGCTTGGATTAATTAGGGAATCAGAGCGTTTCTTTATGTAGGTCACATCAGGTTTTGATTCCAGTTCTCATATAGCTATAACCTTTCTAAAGAGTCAGAAATACATGTACAATTAGCTTTTTTTTAAAGTTTTTTTTTTTGTACTTGTGTATTGCTCATCAGAGTGTTATATACTTATGTAGCCACTGGCTCTCTCTGTCTAATTATCAGAGTAGGAGTGGTACTCTTACTTTTCTTCCACCAAGCCCTATGGTCTGAAGCACATAGGTAAAATATATATCATGAAATTGTTAACGGGTATGGGGAGGGTCGATGGTCATTTGGTTTTTTGTGTGCTTTTTTGCACCTGAAAGATGTAATAAGTTTCCTTTTTTAAGGAATCAAATACTAAAGAATGTATTGAAGAGAATGTTGAAACAATTACTATATATATATATATATAGTAATTGTTTCTACACATACATATATATGTATACATAGAAATATATATATATATATATATATATACACCAATAATCTAACTCAGAACCTCCTGCTTGCCAGGCAGCTGCTGTGCGGCTGACTTATATTCCTGGCCCAAATTATCTTTGAGATATAATTAGAAATAAATACAAAATAATAAGAGAGATAGCTGATTGGGCATTTTAATGACATTTCATGAACTGAAACCTCCAATTAAATATTTCTAGACCATAGGCTGCCCTTAGGAAACCTTGTCTGAAGAATTTATGATTCACAATGAATAATTCTTGGCAGGGTGCCAAAGTAAGTACCACTGATTATGGAAATCTGACTGGTAAACCTAGATTCTGGTATTGTCTTAGAAAAAAAAAAAAAAACCTAACCAACCAAACCAAACCAAACTAAACCAAACCAAACAAAGCACAAAGCACTAACCTACTACTATTTGCCTTTCAGAAATTTGTTAAATAGAACCATGATTTTGATTTAAATTATTCTTCAGGTACCACATTTTGTGTTTACTTTTACTGACAGGAAATTTGAAATTTTATTAGTCAAATATAAATATAAAATATTCAAACATTAAGACAGCCACTTTCCACCTCAAAAAAAAAAACAACTCAACATATTTTCAGAGTATACATCGTTACAGGAAATGCATACTTAGCCAACTAATGTGACTTCATGTAATCTGCCACCCACAGATAATTAATTAGGCTACTCTGCAAGTGTCATGCAAACAAGTGAACATTACAGGCTTTCAGGAGTGTGAAGCAGTGTCCTGTTTACATTTCCTGGATAGTTAAAGTGAAGAGCTGTGTGAAACACTGAAATGAAATACGATGCGGCATTTTAAGTTGCGAACCTCTCAAAATGTGAAGAGGGGCTATTAATCCTCAAAGGCTGAGGGGCCAATCAATTTCAAATTGTTAAAAGCATCTGGAAGGAATGTCTGTCAATGGAGGAGGTGTCTGGTCTGTTGGAGAACAGACTCTTGGGCTCATTATTTTCAAAATGAAAAGAGAACCACAGCTGTCTGTTCTGATACATTTGATTGAACTGCTAAACTGAGGGTCAGAAAGAGTTTGGGGAGCCTTCAACTGAGTTTTGGAGCACATAGGTTATGTGTGTGTATTGACTTTCCAAACTTCTTATTGGGCAGGAAGTACGAATCACAGTAATAGGACTCGCCATGAGATCTCTGGCATGTTCATTGTTGGAACCACATCACTGAAACTGCCTGTCTCGGGATATTTTACTCTGGTTCCCCTCGCCTGTGACTCTCACTGCTGTGAATAATATCCAAGGAGAGTGAAATGAATTCATTATGCTTTCAAATCGCTCAAAGTAGAAACTTTGCTTTTACGTTTCAGAGAAAGTTACCTTCTGGGGGAGGTGCCCAAGTACCAAATACATAGAAAGGTGGAGTCTGTCTACGTCCAATCAAATTTAAATCGCTGAAGGTCTTGGTGACAATGTCAAATCCTTTAAAAAAATGTATCCACAGTAGCTTTGCAGTCACTCTGCTTTCCCTAAATTCATTCTGTAGCATACGTACTTTTTTATGACTATAGCTCTCAAATTTACAGTTGCTGGTAACATTTAAATGAAGGAGGAAAAAACCCTACCGTGTATTCTACAGAACTGCAATGCCCCCTCCCGTCTGCTCTGCTTGGAGTGAAGAACTCATCTGGGTTTATAGGACTTGACTTTGGCAAGTGAAAAGAATGTTTGCACTTTTCTCTGTTCCCTTTCTGGTATGAAAGGCTGTAAAGATCACAGATGGTAGAAGAGATACTGATGATACAAATTCTATTTCACTTCCTCACTTGGCCTCCTGCTGTCTATAAGAAATAAAACATAACACTTAAAGTTGTTGACATTTAAATTAAATTACCCAGTTAAACTCAATTATCTTTGTGGGTGTAAAGGTGAGTAAGTAATATCCTTTTTACAATGATATGTAGGTAATCTAATCCATTGTTCATGTAAATAGCTGTAGATATTTTTCAGCAACTACAATCTTGATAGAAATGATCAATTGGAGTTCACTCTATATCTCTACTTGTATAAGCTTCACTGATTCTTTCCATTATATAGCCCATGTAATAATTTATAAAATATACAAGTCGAGATCCTTTCTTAACTCCCAATAACTTCTCAAAAAAAATTGATGAGATCCTTAGCTAGAACTAATCAAAGGAATAATTATCCCAGGCTTAGTCCATGTTCCCTTTTTCACCTTTGGGTTGGCATGGCTTCCTCTGATATTCTACATCTCCTTTCATTTGTATCCTCTGTGGTCTGCATGCATGGTTGTCTCTGAGAAAATCTTTTCATAAATATTGCAGAAGATTTTCAGGACCTCTCTGTATTTGTTCAAGGTATATTTTCCATGGAACCTGGGTATTTTTAAAGGAGGCTTACATGTTTCTAATATATTCTGAAAACTAGCTCAAGTTCTTACTGCAAAAATGTAATTAGATAAGTCTTAATGATTGCAAGTGTGCAAACATGTATCTGTATTTGTGTTTTAGTATGGTGTATCTGTGCAGTAATGTGGACTGTGTTTTGATGATGGATAGAATTTACAAATGCTGGCTTAGTATGGGGAAGTGAGAAACATAACCTAAAATATTTCCTCCCTGTTACATGAGTGCTGAAACTTTCTACATGCCAATAATAGCTTCTAGAACTTTAGATTTTTGTATGCCTTTAATTATGTTGGTGACAATAATTAAACCACACTTGTCTTACAAAATGAATTAATAAATTATTTTATAGATTTTTAGAAAGTTTAACTTAAAGCCTCCATAATATTACTGAATCTTAGTGTCTGTGGGCAGACAGAAAAGGGTCAAATTGAAATGATCGCAGGTAGAAAGTAGTGTACTATTGAGAGCATATTTTTAAAGCTTCCCTCTTTATTTGATAACCCCTAAAATGACTACAGCCTAGACACGAAACAGTAAATACTCTCCTTTGGCCCACACTACATCCATAAACAAGCCTTAGTTGAGCAGGGCCTGGGGAGGAGCCCTTTAATATTGAAATGCCTGTGTTCTGATCCTACTGATGAGTCAGCTCCACATCCAGCTGGCTATGAGATCCTTGGAAAAAACATTAATTCCTGTCAAATTTTCCCTCTGGGTCTTCCAACTAGTCCTCGATCTGAAACAATGACCTATTTTTCTTTAGCATCTGGCGGTAGAATTTTTTATGATGCCTACGAAACCAAATCTTACCCCAGAAAGTTATGACTTTTCATGACTTGTGATGAGGCTGAGCCTGAAGTTGAATTTGTGAGAGAGCGTGATAAATATTTAAACACCTATCTGACTCCATGAGAATGTTGCCTTTAGAAGAAAGAAACCTTTAGCTTGTTCTATTTTTGTGCAGTCTTAATGGCAGAAGTTAAATGAGTACAGTTTCCATACTGTGTCCGCTGTTTGAGGGTAGTGCTCAGCAATCAAATTTCGACTCTTTCAGGCATAAAAGTGACAAAGTGACAAACAGGGCAAGAAGGTGACAAAGGGGCAAGTTTGACATTAATAAACTACACCAAAGATGAACCTACTGTCTCACATTCAAAGATCTTAATCGCCAGTCACCTGATGGGAAAGTTCTGTGCAAAGGTAAAAGATGAAAAAGCTGACAAGGAAAACAAATTAGCAAAAGAAAAGTTCAAGCACAAATTATGCCAACTCTGCTTGTAGTCCAAGTAAGATCTTCCCACAGGGAAAACAAAACCCAAAGCTAATACATGCTTTTAAAATATTTGTCATGTCAAGGATACAGCTCAGCTGTATAGTACCTGCCTGACAAGCACAAAGCTGTGAGTTTGATTCCGAGAACAAAAAAAAAAAGTTTTTCATTTAAAATATATTTTCCTTTTAAGTAATTGCCAAAATTGCTCCTTGTAGGCCCAGTATTCTGGAAGACTGAGGCATAAGGATCATAACTCTGAGCTCAAGTTGGATGACTTAGTGACTTTGGAAGAACCTGTCTCCAAGTTAAAAAAAATTCTTTTTAATGTTGACGAATATAGCTTAATGTAGAGACCCCATACATAATTCTTGTTTTCATTTAGATCAAAACAAGACAGAAAAAAGGGTAGAAACAATGCAGAATTTTAAAAAAAACACTAAAAAATAACTAGTTGATAAATAACATATTATCTTATAGTAGTTGTTCAGACATATAAAGGATTGAAAAATATCAAGCCCCTCAAATTCAAAGACCCTCTCCAAAAATGGGCATATGAGATGAACACACATTTCTCAGATGAAGATATACAAATGACAGCTAAATGAAGAAATGTTCACCATCACTGGTCATTCGAGAAATGCAAATTAAACCAGTATTGCTATTTCATCTTACTC
>PVJX010041474.1:0-14622 GCA_004027295.1 Dolichotis patagonum
AAGTAACTTGGGTCCAGGGGTATGGCTCAGTGGCACAGCACTTGCCTGGCAAGTGTGAGGTCCTGAATTTGATTGCTGGTAACAAAACAAAACAGAAAAACCCCCAAATGTCACATTTCACAGTTACCCATACTTACCTCACTACTTACCCATAGACATTTGCTAAAAACACTGGTTGACCAGCCCAGGAGCTAGTTGCAAGAATAAAGCCGAAATTCCTAAAAAAAAAAAAAAAGTTGCAAATTCGCAATAGAGAAATGTATAATAAAATCTTTGGATTTCAGAAACATGTAACATTGGTCTCCTGTATGGTGAAGAAAAACAACGTACTGATACTATCAACATACCGTGATAAAAGATAGATAATGATGCCAGGCGTCATGGTGCATGCCTGTGATCCTAGCACTAGGAGGATCTTTGAATTAAGGTCAGCCTGTGCTCTGTTAGTAGGTTCCAGGCTAGGTTGGATTACATAGGGAGATCCTGGCTATAAAGATCAGATAGTGAATCCTCAACACAAATGAAGCCAGAAGTGGTCACACGTTACAGCAAAATGAAAGGCAGATGTTGATGAGTTATGCAGCAACTTGTGAAGCCTCTTGAAGCACAAAGCGTTGGCCAGTGCTTGTGTTTTACTGGATTCTAGACATACCAGGCATAGTTTCATAGTTTATAAAGAAAATGGAGCACAAAATATCAGGGAGAAATTTTCTTAAAATATTGGGACTGGAATGGATAAATGATCAGCTACAGCAGAGGAAGAACAGTTAAGTGTCTGCCTAAAGAACTCCCCAAAAGAACTCTGGAGCAGATAGAACAACAGGTGAAAGATCACAAGAACCTTCTAGCTTAGGAAGGCTGGGAAGACATCAAGTATGTCTTAGCAAAAACAGTTGTGCATGTCCTCCTGGTAGGTCAAACTAGTGGCAGGAAGGTGTTAAGCTACAAATTTGTGTGGTTTTTTTGAGACAGGGTTTCACTGTGTAGTTCAGGCTGGCCTTGAACTCACAGCAGTCCTCTTGCCTCAGCCTCCCAAGCGCTGGTATTACAGGCATGCGCCACTGCACCCATTATATGTTAAAATGTATAAATTGCAATTTAATGTAGTAAATCTGTGCCTCTGATAGTCATGATAACCAGTTTTATCTCTCCTTCCCTCTCACCTTTTCTTGGCTTGTCTTTTTCCCTCCTTTCCTTCCTACCCTCCCGTGATAGGCAAGTGGTCTACCACTGAGTTTTTATTCTCACCCCTTTTACTTCTGGGGTGTGTGTGTGTGTGTGTGTTGGGAGTTACCCTGGGGCCTTGCCATGCTAAGCAAACACTCTACTGAGTTGTGTCCCTAGCTCACACATGTTATAAAAACAAATTAAAAGGATTACCATATAAGTGAGTTCAAATTCAAATCTGAAACAGTGATTAAATCAAAATATAACTGTGGCATTGTATCACCTGGATCATAGTCCAGTGAATTTGTGATTTTGATCAAGTTTAATCACATTCTTTAGTATCCTGTATAAAATGGGATAATATTGTTACTGATTTCAAAGGACTTGGTAAGAGTGAATGCATTAGTACATGCTGAACATTTGGAGCAATTCCTAGCAACTCACTGGTGAATGAGTTTGAATGAGTCTGTATGTAAATACTTTAGTATTTATTATATTGAGTATGTACCTCCTTCAGTTTGAATAAGTCTGTAAATACTTTAGGAAACAAAACCAAAAATGAAAGTGAAACTAAAATCAAGGCAGAAAGACATTTGGTTCTCCTGGCAATAATATGTAGTTGTCCCAGACACAGGCTTGTTCATGTAGTAGATGTGTGTCACTGGGTGGAGTCTCAGGAGCTTCTCCTGAAGAAGAAATTGGGGACCTCAACTAGGCCCATCAAGTAGGTTCTGTTCGTTCTTTCTTTCTTTCTTTCTTTCTTTCTTTCTTTCTTTCTTTCTTTCTTTCTTTCTTTCTTTCTATCTTTCTATCTATCTATCTATCTATCTATCTATCTATCTATCTATCTATCTATCTATCTTTTTGAGATAGGGTCTCGCTATGTAGTTCAGGCTGGCCTTGAACTATATAGCCCAGGCTGGCCTTTCAACTCAAGGCAGTCCTTCTGCCTCAGCCTCCCAAGTGCCGGGATTCCAGCTGTATACCACTATTTCTGACTTAGCATGCTGTTTGAACTGTGGGGATTGAGTGTTGCCAAGTTTATACAGCAGTGGTGATTTTCAGCCAGCCCACTGTCCCTAAAATTCCAAAAGTCTTAGACCGGCCATGGTGGTCCACCTCCATAATGAGGCAAGAAGATCACCATGGGTTTGAGGCCAACCTGAATAACACAGTGAGGCCTTGTCTCAGAAAAAAAAATTAAAATTTTCAGAAAATATATACCATTATCCAAATATAACCAACTGCCCTTTATAATCACAATTGCTCTTTTTGTTTTGTTTTGTTTTTTGAGGCAAGGTCGTTTTATGCAGTTTAGGCTAGCCTTGAACCTTGAACTCAGTGCTATCCTCCTGTCTCACCTGGGTGTTGGGATTACAGATGTGCACCACCATGCCCAGCTATATCACATTGAAAAAAATACTGCAAAGAAAATGTCATAAGGTAGTAGTTGTGCTAAGGAATTTTACGTGAATATAGTAGTTGGTGTTAATCCTGTGTTGATGGATATTTTAACAACATGGTTAATCTAGAGCATGGAATAAATTAGCTTTCCTTTTGGCTTTGAGGTACATTGTAGTTAGGATTGCTTTTTATTTAAAAGGATAGTGATTATACTCATGATATCTTCATGCTTCATTGAAACCTTAATTTGTGCAAATTGGCACAAAAGACTGACTGTAGACATACTGTTTCTTAATTTACTACCTAAAGGAATGGTTATCTGGAGACAGTGGGGAATGCCTGTAATGCTGGGACCTGCGCTGAGCTAGAAGGGTCACAAATTTATGACCTGACTGGGCATTAGCAAGATACTGTGCCAAAATAAAAAGGATCCGGGCTGGGGATATAGCTCAGAGACATAGCACCTGCCTGGCAAGGGCAGAGTCCTGAGTTCAATTGCCAGTACTAAAAAAATAAAAAGCACTGAGAATGCAGTGGGAAGGCCTTGGCTCCACCCTCCACTACTACGAACTAGTAAGATTGGATTCCTAAAGGAGTGAAGAAGAGTTCATTGGAATCTTAGAAATGAGTAACTCATTAATTTAAAAGTCAAGGTAATAAATGTTGGTTAACTGGATGTTATGGTGCATTTCTGTGGTCCCAGCGCTTGGAAGTCTCAGATGCAGGAGGGTAGCAATGAACAGAGGTCAGTCTGGGCCATGAGGTGAGCTCAAGGTCATTTTGAACTACCTAGCAAGACCCTGCCTCAGAAAACAAAAAAAAAAGTTGGTTAAATAATGGGCAAAGTATCTCAATAGGCATTTCTCCAAAATAGATAAAGAAATGGCGAATAATTTAGCACATGAAAAAAAGTATGTAACATCATTTGTTAGCTATCATGTAATACAAGTTAAAACCATAATGAGGGTTTGAGATGAAGCTCAGTGGTAGAGTGCTTCAATAGCCTGGATGAGGCCTTAAGTTAAATTTTCAGCCTCCTCATTCATCTCCACCCATACTCCCACCCCTATCTTGGTTTAAGAAAAAAGGCAGAAAGACTGATGACCAGTTTGAAGCCATTTTGGAAATGTGGTATGAGATCCTGTCTCAAGAAGTGTTTGGGGATGTACCCCACAGGTAGAGTGTCCCAGCTTTCAGTCCCCAGACAGGGTGCAGGCTGTTGATCAAGATTAGAATCTCCTCTAAGAATAAATGACCCAGCTTTTGTAGAAAACAGTTCGGCATGTCTTTCCTCCATTTGACTCTGAAACTCCATGCTTAAGTATATACTTGGGAGAACTGAAGAGCATACACCTCCACACAGACTTACATGAATATTCATAACGGTCACAAAATGGAATGAACCCAAGTATTCCATAAACAAATAAAATGCCTGTTCATACATGGAGGAAGTACTGATATGCTGAGTAAACCTTTGAAAACATGCTAGGTTAAATAAGCTACATACATGGTTCCATTTATATGATATGTCTAGAATAGAT
Organism: Dolichotis patagonum; assembly: GCA_004027295.1. NCBI lineage: Eukaryota > Metazoa > Chordata > Mammalia > Rodentia > Caviidae > Dolichotis > Dolichotis patagonum. The sequence continues at coordinate 4,113 of PVJX010041474.1, forward strand.
ACAAGGAAAGTACATTGGTTGGCTGGAATTGGGTTTTGAGGTAAATGACATATGGTGGCTAATGGATTTGGGGCAGGGGACAGATTCTCACTAAACTGTTCAGGCTGGCCTTGAGTTCCCTTGGAGGCCCAGGCTGGTCTTGAACTCATAATGATTGCACTGCCTCAGCCTCCCGAGTTCTGGCACTACAGAGATGCACCATTACACCCAATTTTGGATCTTTTTACTGGATGAAAATGTTCTAAAATTGATTGTGGTGATGGTTGTACAATCTTGTGAAAATACTAAAAATCATTGAGTTGTACATTAAATAGGTGAATTGTTATGTTTGTGTAAGTTGTATTCATAAAGCTGTTAGTGAAAGGGTAAGTGCTTTTCTGTAGTTTTAGAACAGCCTTCTGCACATTGTTGTGTTGATGTGTGAATGAAGTAGTCACATAGTTTAATCTAGACCAGTAGACATACCACGGAGTGTTTTGAGTATATTTTCCCCTTGCATTATAAAAATATTTTCTGGGCATGGTGGTCTACACCTGTAAAACACCAGCACCTCTGGGAGACAGGAGGAGTGGCAGTTTGAACTCATTTGAGCAATTTAGCAAGGCCCTGTCTCCAAAAGGAATGTTATGTGGCTCAAAGGCCAGCCCTAGGATCAGTCTTTGTGTGTGTGTGTGTGTGTGTGTGCGTGCGCGCGCATTCTTGACTGGGTATGTATTTCAGTGGTAGAGGGTTTGCCTAGCACTTTGGAGGCCCTCAGTTTAATCAAATGCATTGTTAAAAATTTGTAAAGCAGTGAAGTGAAGGGAAAAAAAATCATTTGCAGTCTACTGAGGAACAGATTGCTGTTAAAGTTTTTGTAATTGCATAATAGTGTCTTAATTTTTAGCATATAATGCAAAACCTGAGATGGTGGTATTATTTTGGTGTATAGGGGGTTAGTTTATGAATATATTAAGACCAATTTAGAAATTGCCTTATTGGTCCTCTGATGTGTGCTTGACTTCTGTAAATTTTTTGGTGCTTAAAATTTTTTTTAGATAGTATTTCACTTTGTAGCCCAGGCTGTCCTTAAGCTCATGGTGAGCCTCCTAAATGCTGAGATTACAGGGATGCATCACTACACTTGGATACCTTGTTGGTTTTGAAAATAATAAACTGGTTTGAAAATCTGGTTCCTCTGTTTTCTCTACATTCTGCTGTGCTGTTGTGCTCTGCTCTGCTTTGCTCTGCTCTACTTTGCCCCGTCCCTCTCCTCCCCTCCCCTCCCCACCCCTCCCCTCCTCCTCTGTTTGTTCTGAGAGAGGGTCTGGCTACATAATCCATTCTGGTCCTTGACTCAGAGGTATCCTCCTGCCAGGTGTGGTGGTGCATGCTTGTAATTCCAGTACTCAAGAGGGTCTCCATGAGTTTGAGGCTAGCCTGAACCTCACATGGTGAGACCCTGTCTCAAAAAACAAAAGGTATCCTCCTGGTTCAATTCTGAGCGCTGGGATTACAAGTGTGTTCCTCCACACCCTGGCATCAGCCTTTCAAAACTGGTTTAGACAAATTGTGTATCTTGCAGCAATATGCTGCATTTTCAGCAATCAGTTTTATTGGAGTGTAACTTAATAGAGTATCACTTTTACATTGCAATTCAGTGAGTAATTCATATGATTGTATAAGCACAAACATATGTCTGTTATGCTGGTTTTGCATTTTCTGTAATTTGATATAAATTGAATCATGTATTCTTCGTTTTGTCTGGCTTTTTTTCACCTAACATATTTTTGAGATTTAACCATTTTACTTTGGTGGTATTACTTGTGTACTACAGTTTTTATTCATTTTCACTCTTTGGATATCTGTTTATACATTCCATTATTATAAAGTTAGTTGGGAACATTTATGTAAAAGTTCTTGTGCAGATAGATTCTATTTTCATTTCTCATGGGTAATACCTAGCACTATAGTTGTTGCTTCATATGGTATTTGTTAAAGAAATTCTTTAATTATTTAAAAGAGGTTTCCAGAACCTTAGTATTTCTGTTAATTTTCTGGAATATCTGAAGGGGGAATGATCTTTGACACATTTTCCTAGGATTGCATATTTGGAGTACTCTTAATTAGCATACCGTGACATTAAATAGTAAAGTCAGTGCCTGCATCACACCTATCTTAAGGCATGTTTATGCTTTGGGTGTTGATATATGTTAAAGATGCTTATTAAAATGCAGATTGGGCCAAGGATTTAGCTCAGTGGCCTAAGTGCCTGTCTGGCAAGCACAAGGTTGTGAGTTCAATCTCCGGTTAAAAAAAAAAAAAGCAGATTGTTGGGTCTCATGGCGAAAGATTGAAAAAAGTCAGCCACTACATAAAAATGCCTTTTTTTTTTAAAGACAAGGTTTTGCTTTGCAATTCAGGGTGGTCTCGAGCTCACTGTGTAGCCCAGGCTGGTCTTGAACTCGCCACAGCCTCCCAAGTGCTGGGATTACAGGTGTGTGCCACCAAGCCCTGTTTGCATTGATTCTCATAACATATTTTAGTCAGTGTTTAAATTGTTTCTGGTTCTTTGCTTTCACATGCTGTTGGATTTATATTCTTTGCTCTGCTAGGGTATCAAGGATTATCTTGGTTGCTTTGTTTGCCATCTAGTGGCAACAAATAGTAACCACCAAAAGTTTAACCAGTGAATGAATTCATTAATGAATTAAAGCTCTTTAGAAAGAGTAGACTAGAAAACATCTGTTTTTTACCTGTGGCTAACTGCTACTTTTGCTTTTTCCCATTTAGAAATGGTTGAATCAATGAAGAAAGTAGCAGGAATGGATGTGGAGCTGACAGTTGAAGAAAGAAACCTCCTATCGGTTGCATATAAAAATGTGATTGGAGCTAGAAGAGCCTCCTGGAGAATAATCAGCAGCATTGAACAGAAAGAAGAAAACAAGGGAGGAGAAGACAAACTAAAAATGATTCGAGAATATCGGCAAATGGTGAGATTGTATTTTAAAAGGAAATGGTTAGTCTTAAAGATACTTGTTAAAAAGGTTTTGTTTAGTGCCATTCCTTTTTATTGGAAGTGTTACACAGTAATGTATTACCTCATGAGTGGTTCTGTTTGCGAACAATTTGGTCTCAAACAAAAGTGTTTGATGCAACTTCGCTACTGTTAGGTGATAAACAACCACAGCTGTCTTCCCCGTACAAACACAAACATGACCCGCTTTCCCTAAAGGCTATCTTAAACAAAACTGTGAAACAAATGAAGTTTTAAGTGAACTGAAGTACCACTGTATCTGTATTGGTCAACTTTCTGTCACTTGAACAAAATACTGGGGCAGTTAATTTAAAAAGTTCGATTTTGCTGACAGCTTGAGAGACTAATCTATGGTCAGGTAGACCAGGGCCTAGGTGAGTGTGATAAATGACAGTGGAGGGGAGAGCCTTACAGTACAAGACTACTTATATAACCAGCCAGGGACTAAAGACAGAGCTCTGGGGGACATTGATTTAAGCCATAGTAGTGTCCTGTGTTACAGTTCTTACACTTGAAAGAAGTGACAGGGAATGTTACCTACATAGGTCTCGTAAGTTTTGTCTTTTATATTTATGGTTTTAAAAAAATTCTCCAAAGGGAAAGCAATGTTTGTTTTGAGTTTGTCAGGCCTACAGCTGTAAGTAATTTGGCCTTAGCTATTAGATATTTTAGGTCACTGCCTAGTGAAATAAATAAATAATGCATTTTAATATTTTAGTGAATTTTCATCTTTTTACTCACCTGTATTAGAAGTTACAGGCTACACAATGTTTCAGACAGAAACAACTTTTTGAATAGAAGCTGCATAGGGTGGTAGGTCAGTAGTGATAAATTTACTTTTAAAAACAGTGCAGGGTGCTTGAACCTCAGACCTTGTGCATGCTATGCAAGCATTCTTCCACTGAGCCACATCCCTAGCTCTGGAGTTCAGGTTTGATCACAGCATTTTAGAGAGAAATTTTAATTGTTGCTTTTATTGTGGCAACCATAGAACATTTCATTGATTACTTGAAGTTAACATTTTGGGCAATTTAATGAATATTTGTTAGGTCTGTGGTGTGTCAGTTTGTTAGGTATTATGGGTGCAAAGATGAACTAGATACAGCTACTCATTGTTTTTTAAATGGAATAGAAAACAATGGAGGACTTTGGGTAAACTTAAATAGTTTAACATTGTGTCACATGTATGTGTATATACATTGAAAAAAGAGGAGGCTTAGTGGTATTGCTTAGCAGTAGAGTTCTTGCCCAGGATACTTCAGGTCCAATTCTGAGAGCAGTGATGGTGAACCTTTTAGAGCTTTCAGTGATAACAAACAACCAGCTGTGGTATGTGTACCGTAGGTTTGCCACCATTGCCTTAGGGCTGCCAGAAATGAAAAAATAATAAAATAGCCCCGGAAAGATAAGGTATTAGCCCAATTTGTAGGTGGAAAAAAATTCCAAATAGTTAAGTAACATACCCAAGGTTACATTAGACAAGTTTGGTGTTCCCATAGGGATGAGGAAATAAAAGAGGTGAAAGGTGCTCATTGAATAAAGTATATGAGTTATCCAGACATGGTGGCACATGGTAGGAGGTAGGAGGGTCTCTGTAAGTTCAAGACCAACACAGACTACATAGTGAGTTCAGGGCCAGCCTGAAGGTACATAGTGAGAACCTGTCTCAAAAAACCAAAGCAAAGCAAAAAGGTTCAAGAGTTAAAACGTTTCTTAACTTTTTAATGTGGGATTTGGGCTGAGTAGAAAAGAAATAGAAAAGCAAAAAGAGCAACTGGTAAATTGGGGAAGATGATGAGATAAGTCTAGAGATCTTCATGAGTCCTAAGTGATGGTGTGGTGGTACACAACGTGTATTTAGTCTCAGGTACTTTAGAGATAGACATAGAAGGAATGCACGTTTGAGGCCAGCCTGAGCAGTTTGGCAAGATCTTGTATCAGAATACAAACAAATAGAAAAGGCTGAGGATGTAGCTTTGTACACCTTGGGTCCAGTCTCTGTTATGGGGCTGGTGTAGGGTTGGGAAGAGTAAAGGAACGGAAAGAAGTTAGAGGCCAGGAGTGGATGGATGGTTGAAATTTTAGACTTCTAGGATAGAGCAGCAGTAAGCTTACTGACAAATTGATGATTGTAGCGATTACAGAGCTGTTTTGAATGGAAGGTGGCTGGTGTAATACGTTGGTGAGATGTTAGATCATAGATACTCAGTGAATATGGGAAAAGGCCCTGGAAATAAGATAATGACAGAAATTGAGTATGAAGGATAGAGGAAGACGGCTTTGGAATAATGAGAACAGTCATATGAAATAGGTAAGTATCTAGAAAAACTTAGAATTTTTCTTTCTAGGGCAGTCTCTACTTGAAAAGGGAGATAATTTGTTCAGAACAGCTAGTTTTTTACATAGGATAAGGATAAAATCATTGAAAAGAAAGGGGAGAATTCTTTACAGTGGAAAGTAGATCAAACTGCAAAGATGAACAGTATCACTGTGGGCTTTACAAAATGGAGAGCAAGATGAGCTTGTGTTTGGAATAATGTGACGTTTTGGCATTACAGACCAATAGAGATGACTGCTAGTACTGTATTTTAGTTTGGTCTGAATATTTTTGGTATCAAACTAGTTATAAATCTGTACAGCTGAAATGATTGGTTGTTACAACATAGGAATGTGAGTATTGTAGACAAACTGCCTGTGTTTGAATTTTCTTTCTCTCCCTTGCAGTCTGATTCACACACTAGTTCTCCCTATTTTTGTGGTGCTGGGATTGAACCCAGGACATCACATGTGAACTACCCCCAGCTCACCCCACTGTTTTTTAGTTGGTAGACTTTGGGCAAGTACTGTATGTTAACTTTTGTTTTCCTGTGTAAATACAGTTGTTACCTGTATTTAATTGTTACAGAAGTTATTTCATTTAAGTACCTAGCAATCACTAAGATACAATCAGTGTTTCAGTGTTATTCATTGGTGATTCCATAACCACTGTGAAGTTGCTCGTACTGTTTATATGTGTATATATGTTTAAAACCCTTTACCAGTAGCACTCAGAGCAGAAAAATACACTTAATCTGGAGAGGGTCCTTTTCTGTTTTGGTGTCAAAAGAAAAGGGGAAGTAGTTTTGGAGAAAGTAGTATGCTCTGGGCCGGGGATTTAGCTCAGTGGCTTAAGCGCCTGCCCGGCAAGCACGAGGTCGTGAGTTCGATCCCCGGTACCAAAAAAAAAAAAAAAAAAAAAGTAGTATGCTCTTTTTTAATACTTGAGTCTGTTTCTCAAACTCAAAGGTAGGTAGAATGTGTAATACTTTATATAGAAATTCTAGATTTAAACAGTGTGTAATTTTTCCCCTCCAGGTTGAGACTGAGCTAAAGTTAATCTGTTGTGACATTCTGGATGTACTGGACAAACACCTCATTCCAGCAGCTAACACTGGCGAGTCCAAGGTTTTCTATTATAAAATGTAGGTTCTATAGCAGAAGGTAAAATAAAATATGAAAAGTTGGCCTTCTTAAAATCATGACTTTTTCTGTGTAGGCTCTCAGTTTTTATTTAAGAATAGTTTAATGTTGCAAGGTTAGTTACACAAGGTGAGTGAGTCTCAAAAGTTAAAAAGATTTAATGAGTATTTGTAAATTTACCGATAATGAATTATTGTTACATTAAAGGTGGCCAGACTGTAATAAAAATGTACTGTTAGCGTCTTGTTTTACCCATGTAGTTTTCTTTTGCTTTTGTGGGTTTCTCACCCCTAACTACACCTATACATTTCACAGTGCAATCTTTTTGTGTAGAAATTCTATTTTTAGGGTTAGGGATTGTAGCTCAGTGGTAGAGTGTATGCCTAACATGATTGAACCCTGGGTTCAATCCCAAGAACTGCAAAAAGAAAAAAATTTACATTTCCTTATTATTCTTTTCTTTAAAATAACTTTTCTTATTTAATTGTAGCATATTAAGTGACTTTGCTGCTCAGTTAATTTCTCTAAGAGTGTTCTGAGACTTGATAATATGAAACCTCTAAGGGAAAAAAGCTAAGTAGACATGACACTCCTCAGTTTTTAAAAATGATTATGATCTGTTAATGGTTAAATACATCTTAATCACATTTACTTCATATAGTACAGAAAATTTGGTAGCAGTTTATTTTCCTTTTAAAATTATTTCTGATTATGACTTTGTTTTTATTTTGTTGTAGGAAAGGGGACTACCACAGGTATCTGGCTGAATTTGCCACAGGAAATGACAGGAAGGAGGCTGCAGAGAACAGCCTAGTGGCTTACAAAGCTGCTAGTGATATTGCAATGACAGAACTTCCACCAACGCATCCTATTCGTTTAGGTCTTGCTCTCAACTTTTCCGTATTCTACTATGAAATTCTTAATTCCCCTGACCGTGCCTGCAGGTAAGTCAGAGAACAACAAAAGCTCTCAGTTTGAAGTGAAAAAGGGTTCTAGTATCCCTATTATTTATTTATTTTTATTTGTCGGTACCAGGGATCAAACTCACAGCCGTGTGCTTGCAAGGCAGGTGCTTACGCCACTGAGCTAAATACCCAGCCCAAAATAGTTGCTTTTCTTTGTCTCTTCCTCTTCCTCTTCCTCTTCCTCCCCCCCCCCCATTTTGTGTGCGTGTCTCATCCATTGGGATTACTCTTGTTGGCTCAGTCACATAAGTATTGTTTTGATTTTACTGAAACCGCTTTGGATAATTTAAAGGCAGCCCTTTGCAACCCACTAGCATAGAAATTAGGGTAATTGTGTTGATGGACTGTAACATGCTGTAATGTTGTACAAGGAAGAGGAATTTTGGTTGTGTGTGTTTGTGCAGGGGATTGACTAATGATCTCGTGCTTGCCAGGCAGGCTCTTACGCCACTAAGCTAAATCACCAGCCTCAGGAGGAATTCTGATAAAATTTCAGTTTTTGTGTATTAACTTTCAGTCTTTATGGACATGCTTTTTTGGGATTTGGGAGATGGTCTTCTCTCATTAGTGGGAATTGGATCCAGACAAAGCACACTTTACCCTGTTTCTGTTGAGATAGGTTTTTGCTAAATTGCCTAAACTGTCCTTGAATTGGCCATCTTCCTGCCTCAGTCTCAGTGAGTAGGTATTATTGTAGGTGTGTATTGCCATGCCCTGCAAAGACATTCTTTTAATTAGCTACTCTTAGTGAATGTCATTTTGTATTTTCCATTTGTTGTGGAGTTTGTGTGTGTTCCGATGTGCTAGAGACTGAACCAGAGACCTTGTCTGATAGATTATGTTCTCTTCCTCTCCTTACCCCCTTCCCTTTCCTCTCCCTTCTTTCTCTCTCACTGGGGATTGCAGGCAGACACTTTTTCCCTGAGCTACATCTCCAGCCCTTTAGCCCTATATATTTTTGTTTTAATATTTTTTACTTCATAGATACAAATTAAATGATTTTTTTTTCTTGGTCTTTTTGAGACAGGGTCTCACTACACAGTTCAGGCTGGCCTTGAGCTCACTTTGTAGCCCAGGCTGGTCTCGAACTTGCAACGATCCTCCTGCCTCAGCCTCCTGCATACTGGGATTATAGGCATGTGCCGACACGCTCGGCGATTTTCTCATTTTTACTTTACCTTATTCTTAGTTTTTGCTATTGTAGCTCCAAGTTCATTGAATATCTTTAAAATTATGTTAAAACTGGGTGTGGTGGTGCATGCCTGTAATCCCAGCACTTTGGAGGCTGAGGCAGAAGGATCATTGTAAGTCTGAGGCCAACTTGAACTACATAGTTAAAACCTTACTCACAGTCTGAATGAACGAATGAAAAATAAAAATACGATTTTTATCATGATAGTCTTTTTTTCCTTAAATGGGACGTTTTTAGTGAGCTATATCCCCAACCGTTTTCACTTTTTTGTACTAGGAATCAAACTCAGGATGTTATGCTTGCCCTGTGCCACTGAGCTATATCCCCAGCCTCGTTTTTTATTTTGAGAGAGGGTCTGAGTTGCTCAGGTACTACTTGAACTGTGGATCCTGTGTCTTAGTCTCCTAGCATCGCATTACAAAGCATGCATTACAGCACCTGGTTTTACTGTAACCATTTTTAAGAGCATAATACTCCTGAGCAAGGTGGTGCATACCTTTCATCTGAGCACTCAGGAGGGAGGATTACCATGAGTTCTAGGCAGTCTTGGTCTACATAATGAGTTCAAGGCCAGTCTGAACTACATAGTTAGACCCTGTCTCCAAAAAATGAAACAGAACAAAGATACAGTACTATTCAGTGACATTAAGTACTCTATGTTCACAGTGTTGTAGAACTGTTACCAGTGGTTCTGTCTCAGAACCTTTTCATCACCCCACCAAAACCAAACTGTTAACTATTGAGCACTTTTAACTATTGAGAACTTTTAACTCCCCATTTATCCCCCCAACCCCAGTCCCTAGTAAACCCCATTTTACATTGTCTCTGAATTTGTCGGGTGTATTTCATATGAGTAGACACACACAAAATAGCTTATTTCAATCAGCATGTTTCCAGATTCATTTGTGCATCAGAATTTCATATCTTTTCTATAAATACTCATTTTATGTATTTGACACATATTGTTTACTCATTTTTTTTTTTTTTTTTTTTTTTTGGTCTGTTTGTCTGTTTGTTTGAGGCAGGGTCTCATTATACAGTTCAGGCTGGCCTTGGGCTCACTTTGTAACCCAGACTGGCAGACTGGTCTGGAACTTTCAACACTCCTGTCTCAACCTCCTGAGTGCTGGGATTACAGGAATGTGCCACTGTGCCCAGCTTCATTTATCTTTTTCATGGATAGATGTGTTTGTTCTTACCGTTTGTCCTCCTAATTGTTGGGGCTACAAGCATTTGGCACACAACATCTTTGAATCTCAGTTTTTCAGTCTTACCTAGGAGATTTACTGGATCATGGTAATTCTGTGCTTAAAATTTTAAATCACCCTTCCTGACTGAGGATTGAACCGAGCTGAGCTTGAATTTGCTATTTTCCTGCTTCAGCCTCCCAGAGTGCTGGAATTAGAAGCATATACCACAGAGTAGTTTTCTGCGGATGCTGTACCATTCTTACATTCCCACCAGCAATACTTGTGAGTTCTGTTCCCCCGACATGATGTCTCATAGTGATTTTGATTTGCATTTCCCTGATCAGTAATATCGAGCATATTTTCATTTGCTCATTGGTAATTTGTATATCTTTTTTTCCCCAAAAAAACTTAATTTTACTTTATTTTATTTTGATCTTTTGGGGGCAGGCAGGCTGGCCATGAGCTCACTTTGTAGCCCAGGCTTACAATGATGTTCCTGCCTCGACCTTCTGAGTGCTGAGACTATAGGTGTGTGCTACCATGTGTGGTGCTTTCTCATAACTTTTTTGATGAAATGTCTGCCTGTTCTTTTTTTTTTTAAATGTTGAGATTTAAGAGTTCTTTTTATATTCTGGATATTAATCTTACCGCCTAAATGGTTTCTCCTAATGGTTGTCTTTTTTTTTTT
>PVJX010041475.1:0-14623 GCA_004027295.1 Dolichotis patagonum
AAACACAGGATGAAGCTGGAGGAAAAACGATGTACAGGATGGGGGCCTTGGTGCTAAGAACCACATTTAACTTGAAGAAATGAGGAAAAGTTATTTAAGTAATATGGAATTTGAAAGAAATAGAATAAAGTTTTCATTTTAAAACGATTCTGTTTAAAAGAGGAACAAAACATTCTGTGAGACAAAGATAGCTATAATAGCAATTTGGAGTATAATAAGGTTGCATATTTATTTATACTGCAACAACAAAAAAACATGGAAATGGTCACTTCATTAAACAGTAATCTATATTTTTAAAAAAATATTCCTATTTTGTAGCAGGAAAAACATAAAGTCTGAACTAATGAAGTCAATTAGTGATAATTTAACTAGATTCTAATAATTTGAGTTCCACTATCTACATTCACAAAGCAATTAATTTTGACAGTCATCAAAAATTATAGTGTTTTAGAAATCACATTTCTAAATGAAAAATGTATCCTTTTCTCTCCATAGTGCCTTAATAACAGTAGCTATATTATAGATATTAAAAAGCTAATTATTATATTACTTTGTAACATTGCAAACTCATTAAAAATAAATGCATTTTGTTACATCCATGTTAATGCTATTCTGTATTTTAGGGTAAAAATGTAAGTTTGGATCTCACTTTAATTATTAACCAAAGTCTCAACATAATTTTAAAAAGCAAACATATGGTAAATTGTAGACGCAGCACAAATAATATTTAAATGTTTTGAATCTTAAAAGAAAAACAAATACCTGATTTCTCATTGAATGGAAAGTTAAATATTCTTATGGTAATGTTACCCAGCATCAATATTTGAAGTAACAAATGATGGTATACTTTCCTAAACATATTCAAATTATCCTTCTTAAAATAGCTTTAGACTGGGGATGTATCTCAGCAGGACAGGGCCTGCCTGGCAAGTGCAAGGTCATGAGTTTGATCCCTTTACAAAAAACATAGTTTTATTGCAAATTCTAAAACCACCTTTCAGTAAACTACCTCACATAAAGAGATGAATAATACTGGAATATAAAGTTTTGCAATATTTATATCAACCTTCATGTTATCTGGAAGACAAAGACAACTGAAGGAAAAAATCTAAAGGCTTTTTGATATGACTCAATTGGCCTCTGGATCAGGTCTAGTTTTCTATAAATTTATGCAGAGACAAAAGTTATGACTCCTGTCTTTAAATTTCTGCTTTGTTATAAATTTCTATGACTCTCAGAATTGGGCCTTGAACATTTGGGGATGATACAATATATTTTAAGAACCCTATTAATACAAATAATTTGACGTAAAGTGTAATAAATATTCAAGATGACCTTATGGCATCTCATAGTGCCACTGAATACAAATAACATTCAAAAAACAAAGTGATGGGCATCTATCAAAGAGACACATTTCCTAACTAAAAAGTTTCCCAATGGCCTGAACTGGAACAGTCTGAGAAACAAAATTCTTGCACTATAACTCAAAGAATGAAATCAATATTCATGAGTCAATGTATAAATAAATAAAGGGAGGAGATGTTAGAATGAACAATAATTTATGCAGATGCTCCACCCTTATGGAAGTAGAACATAATTCTCTGTCACTTGATGTAGACTATGTACAGTGGCTTCCTTCTGAGACAGAAGATAGAAAGGAGATATCTCCTCTGGAAGGAGGTGCCCTGAAAGTCAAAGTGTAAAAAAGAAAGATTGCTCTCTAAAACCCAAAGTGTGCCAGGTTCTGACAGCTAGACTCCAGTCGAGGGGGGGGCACAAATGATACATAGACTTCTGGGAACTCCGAGATAAGCTCTTTAGAAATCACAAAGTAAATCTATCTCCAAGGACTAAGCTAATAGGGACACATAACATAGTGCATCCTACAACTGACAGTGATCCCAACTTGAATATATTTTTATCATTCTCACAGTAATTATAATATAATTATTTACATTGTGGCTTTGAATTCCACAGACTTTGTGCACTATGACAACTCCTCAAAGGTTCATAAAAGTACAAAACTCATTCCCCTGCATCCTTTAACAGACAGAAGGAGATTTACCAGGATTGGATTGTATTGAATTGCCTAGTCAGTTCAAAGAGCTACTCTCTCCCCTTAAAAACAACACGTTGACTTCTTGGTTCTTGAGCTCTTTTCACTGATTGGCTGCCACTTTGAAAGGTATACTGACCTTTGATCTTTGCTAATAAATCCATGCTTTCACTTCTCCTTTTGTATATTCTGCTGAACTCTTAAGAGTCACAATCCCTCAATCTTCCAAAATTCACAATACAAAAATGGGAAAAATACGACAGTCACAACCAGGTGATCAAGTTCAATATTAATGGTGCTGGGACAAATTGATATAATCACAATATACTTTTCTTCTGTTGTCGCCCTTCTCAAAACCCATAACCCAGAAATAACCATGAGAGAAATTTCACACAAATACAGCTGAGGGACATTTTACAAAATGCCTGAATAATAATATCAGGGTCATCAAAATCAAGTGGAGAATTCTGAGAAATTGTTGCAACCTATAGAGTCATAATGACTAAATATTACATACTATATTGGATGTATTGATTTGATCCTAGAACAGAAAATTCACTTTTGGTACAAAGTTAAGGAAACTCAATAAAATAAGGCATCAGTTAAAAATGATATGTCAACATGACACAGATAAACCAATATATATCAATTATGCCTATTAATGTGAATGGTATCAATTTGCCAATCAAATAAAACAGACTGGAAAATTAAGTTAAGAAACAAAATCCAATGATATGGTTTGTACATTTAACACAAAAGGAAATTCATAGACTGAAATTCAAAGGATAGAAAACAATACTCATGTGACATGAACCCAGAAAAATACAAGGGTAGCTATTCTGTTAACATACACTGTGAACTTCAAACCAAGAATGACCAAAGAAATAAAGAAAGTCACTTTGTACTGCTTAAGGAAAAACTTCAAGAGAAAGAAATAACAATCATAAATATATATGCACCAAATATGGGAGCATGCAACTATATAAAACACATATTAATAGCCATGAAAAATCAAATAACCAGTAACATGAGTGTAATGGAGTACCTTAACACCCTATTATCACAAAGAGATAGATGAATTAGAAAAAAAGTCAGCAAAGAAATTATAGAACTGAACCAGACTTGTGACCAAATGGACATAGTAGATGTTTACAGAGTGCTTCAATTAACATCAGAATGCACATTATTTTCTGTTTCACATAGGACATTCTCTAACATAGACCATATACTAACCCATAGAATATGCTTAAGTAAATGTAAAAGAATTGAAATTACTCCATGAATATTATCTGGCCACAGGGTAATGAAATTGGAAATGAATGAGAAAAAGAAACCACAAAAACTTCATAAACATATGGAAATTAATTCCTACCTTCCTGAACAAACAATGAGTCTCAGATGAAATTAAAGAGGAAATGAAATAATATCTACAATAGAAAATGCAAATACAACTTAAAGGAACCTGTGGGATGCAATGAGAGCAATCCTCAGAGGGAAACAAATAGTAATGAATTTTCATGTAAGGAAAATGGAACAAACACAAAGAAATGACCTAATGCTATACATAAAGCTACTAGAAATTACAAGAGCAAGTCAAGCCCAAAGAAGAGATGAAATTATAAAGATCAGAGCAGAAATAAATACAATTGATGCTAAGAAAACAATATAAGGGGCTGAGAATGTGGCTCAGCAGCAAAGCTCCTGCCTCATCAGTTCAATCTGTGATACCGATAGATAGATAGATAGATAGATAGATAGATAAAATTGAAGGAGACTTGGTTGTTTGAAAGAATAAACAGAACTGATAAACCCCTAGCCAACCTTATCAATAAAAGGTAAAAAATTCTACAATGTAAAATGAAAAGTGTGAAATCACTATAGATCCTATGGAAACTCAGAAGATAAACACCTACTTCAAAAGCTCTTATCCTAACAGGATGGAAAACACAGAAGAAATGGACAAATTCCTAAAAATTTGAATTACTAAACTTGGATCTAAAGATATAAAATTTCTGAAAAATAGTATCAGTTAATAAAATTGAAAACATAAAGAATTACAAAGAAATGTCATGATGGATTCACAACTGATTTATACAAGAAATTTAGAAAAGATTTAATTCCAATACCTCTCAAACTATTTGATGGAATTGAAAAGGAGTCAATTCTCCTTAAGCAATTCCTGGAGGTAAGTATTATCCTTATATCAACACCAGAGAAAGATACAAACAAAAAGAAGAAGTCCATACCAATATCCCTAATGATCATAGATACAAAAGTCCTCCATAAAATACTAGCAAAGAGACTGAAGAAAATTCTGAAGATTGTATAGCATGAACAGGTAGGGATCCAAGGAATGCAGGGATGGTTCAACACATACAATTCAATAAACAAATACAACACATTAACAGAGTCAAAACAAAAATCATATGATCATCTCAGTAGATTCACAAAAAACTTTTGATAAAGTCCCACACTCATTCATGATAAAAAATTCTACAGAAAATCACAATAGATGGTCTTTACATTAATGTGATAAAAAGCCCATTATGATAAACCAACAGACAATATCTTTCTAAATGGACAAAAACTGAAAGATTTTAATCTAAAATCAGAAAGAAGACCAGGAGGTCCATCATCATCACTCCTATTTAATATAGTTCTGCAGACATTATACAGAGCAATTAGAAAAGAGAGAGAAATAAAAGGAATAAGAATAAGAAAGGAAGAAATGAAATCGTCATTATTTGCAGGTGACATGATGCTTTAAATAGACTACACCAAAAATTCCACCAAAAGGTTTCTAGATTTAACAACCAAATTAAGTAGCATAGCTGAATACAAAGTCAACAGTCACAAATCAATAGCATTCAAGTATAGAGAAAGAGAATTTAGGGAAACCACATTCTACACGATAGTACCCAAAAATAGATAAATAAATGAAATACTGAGGAATCAATCCAACAAAGGAAGTAAAAGATCTATATATTGAGAATTACAGTAATCTGAAAAAAATAATCAGTGAAGATATCAGAAATGTAAAGATATTCCTTGCTCATGTGTATGAAGAATTGACATTGTGAAAATGGCCATACTCTCAAAAATTATTACACAGACTTAATGCAATCCTGATCAAATTACCATTACCATACCTCACAGATCTAGAAAAAAACATTCCTAAAATTCATCTGGAACTAGAATAGACCTAGAATAGCAAAAGCAATCCTGAGCAATAAAGGCAAGGCAGGGGGCATCACAGTCTGTGACTTGAAGTTTTATTACAAAACTACTGTGATAAAATCAGCATGGTACTCGCAATATAACATATCTGAAGATCAGTGAAACAAAATAGAAGACACAGACACAACTATAAACACACTCAGCCACATTATCTTTGACAAAAGGGCTAAATATGTTTACTGGAAGAAAGATTTTTTAATAAATAGTGTTGGAAAAACTAGTTTTTCACATATTCACCATGCGCTAAAGTTAAAATGGATAAAGATCTAAATATTAAAATAGAAACTCTAAGTATGCTGGAAGACAGAACAGGTAGAAGTCTTGAATACTTATGTATAGGCAAAGATTTCATGAACAAAGCCCCAACTGCATGGGAAATGCCATAAAAAATCAACAACTGTGATCTCATATTATTAAAAAGTTTTTACACATCAAAAGAAATCAGCAACAGAGTGAAAACAAAGCCCACAAAATGGAAAAAAAATTAGCCAACTGTCCTTCAGACAAAGGACTTATATCTAGAAAATAGAAAGAATTTTTAAAAAAATCAGGCCCACCAAATTTGAAGGCCTTGTCCAAAATGGTCATCTGAGATGAATGCACACTTCTCAGATAAAGAAATATAACTGATAAATAAGTATATGAAACAGTGTTAAAAATCATTGGTCATTGGTCATTTGACAGCACTGAGATTTCATCTCACTCCAAAAGAATGGCTATCATCAAGAAATCAACCAACAATAAATGATGGCAGAACTGTGAAAACAAAACAAAACAAAACAAAACAAAACAAAACAAAACAAAACGGAACACTTATCCACTGTTCGTAGGAGAATAGACTGGTGCAACCACTGTGGAAATCAGTAGGAAGATTCCTCAGATTAGAGGTCCCATATGATCCAGTTATCCTCCTTCTTTATATTATCCCAGAATTGAAAATATCATACCACAGAGATGTATGTGCAACCATGTTTATAGCAGAACAATTTATAATGACTAAATCTTGGAAACCTCCCAAATGCTGACCACATTAGTAATGGATAAAAAAGATGTGGTACTTTTCAGTAGAGTACTACTCAGGTATGAAGAAATAAAGTTCAGGGTTTTATAGGTAAATGGATGCAATTAGAGACCATATTCATAAGTGAAATAATTCAGACTTGCATGTATAGATATATTGTCTCCCTCATGTAATAAACTGAAAAAGTAAGATCCAAATGGTACAATAGATATTGTGAAAGGGAAAGAAACTGCTCAAAAGCAAAGAATAACTGGTATGGGGAAAGGAGAAAAGAAGAAATGGAATATACAAGATACACAAGATAGCCAAGATGATTGTATTACTCACCCTATTAGTCCATTGAAACAAAAAGTTATTGCTTATGTTGTTTGATCAATTTTGCATGCCTATATCTGGTAATCTGAACAACTATTTTAATGACAACAATATGCAATATAATAACCTTTGTTAATTTCCTATCATCTTGCTTTGAAATTCTGTATTATTTTAATTGTTTTTCACTCTCTTAAAACTAAAAAAAAATGATGTATCAATATTTATTTGTTAGTTAAACAAATAAACCAAAAAGTCAAGATACTTGAAAAAAAACTGAATATGGTGTATATGGGATCTCTGTGCTACATGCATTTTTGTAAAAAAAAATTCTAAATTGTTAAAAGCTTATTATAAAATTTATGATGCCTGAAAGTGTAACGATTTGTTGATGATGACTTAAAACTGATGCTAGCAAAGGTTTTCTATAAACATTCAGAAAATAAATGGCTTAGGCTTTTTTAGTTACACTAATTCATGTTTCTGTTGCTATTCCTTGTTTACAGTCCTTTAAAAGTGTAAAAATCATTCCTAGCTTAGATTCATAAAGAAACCTGTGGAGGAAGACAGACCATAATGACCATGTTTGGAGATTTCTCACTTTAAAATAATAAATAGAAGAAAAGTCACTGGCACACTTTGCAATAGTCCATCAGTGTATATGTAGATTTTTCTTAGGGTCTAGTCACCATTTCTCTTGTTAAGTTTCAAGAGCCATACCTTCTTGTTCCTTTCTTTTTTCCTTATTTGCCTGGATTGTGTTCACATCCACTGAAATTTTTAAAAGATAGGTTTATTAACATTCAACTAAATAACTTTCTGTATTTGCTAAATTTCAACTACTGGAGAGCCTCCTCTACCTCCTACAGTTATTTTCTCATTCTTATTTCTACTTTAATAAACTCATTGTCCTTTTTATTTAACCTATGTTCTTAAAAGGCTAGCTAAAGTTCAAAGTTTTGTATGTTTTTGTTTTAATTTTCACTTTTATTGAAATATAGATTGACATTTCAACTTATCTTTAACATGGTTATCATGATATTTCAATATAACCATATATTCTGAAATGGTTTCCACAATTAACTAATTAATCTATAAGGTACCTCTAACACTTTGTGTGTGTGTGTGTGTGTGTGTGCCAAGAATGGCCAAAGTCTTATTAAATGGTAAATATATGATACAGTACATTATCATTACTCTAGTCACTGCACTGTGCCTCACATCTCTAGAATATATTCATTTTATAATTGAAGGTTTATACCTTTTAACTACCATCTACCCTCTTCCCCTGCCTGTTGGTTCTTGCCCCTGGAAATTACCATTTTAAAGTGTTTTCCATGAGTTTGAGATTTTGTCAGATTCTATATTGAGATCATTCAGTATTTGTCTTTGCCAGGATGGTTTTCACCTAGTGTAATGTTCTCTCGATTCAGCCATCTTGTTGCAAATGACAAGATCTCTTTCTTTAAAAAAAAAATAGTGTGTGTGTGTCTGTGTGTGTGTGTGTTTTAGAGAGCCCTTGGGGTTTCCTATATCCTTGTAATATATTGAATCCTGTCTTTTGTAGCTAGAGACAATTGGACTTGTATCTTTATTATTTGGATGTTTTTGCTTGCTTTTACTAGCCTAACTACTGTGGTTAGAACCTCCAATCTTACACAGAATTAGCAATATAAGTGGCAAGAATGGAAATTGTAGTTTTTTTTGTTTTTTGCACCAGCGATTGAACTCATGATCTAGCATTTGCCAGGCAGGCAGTTATGCCATTGGGCTAAATCCCCAGCCTTTGAAAAATTTAATTTATTTTTTTGGAAATTCTAGTTCTTATGCCTGATTGTAGAGGAAAACTTCAAGCAATTCATTTTTAGTTAGCTGTATGTTTCTCATATATCTCCTTTATTATGTTGAGGTACATTTTTTCATACACATAATTTTTTAATTTATCTTTTTTGTTATTTTTAAATTTTATTTTAAAGAGAATAAAACAAAAGAGGACAGAAAAAAGCAGATCCAAACAGAACAATGTAAGCAACACAGCACTTCACAACAAGGCAACTGGATATTAACAGTAGTTACCATAATGTCTCTTTCTTAGAAATAGTTGAGCATAGCGTCACACACAATAATATCAAACATAACAAAATAGTATAAAACCACTCAAAAGTATGAAAGTATTGCAGGGCATTCTGAACCAAATAACAGAAAATGAACAATGGCTACTATAATATCTCATTTTCCATAAAAAATCTGTTTATACTATCACACATATTAAAATCCAATAAGACACAGCATGATAGAACCAATGGTAATAGAAGAACAAAAGCATGGTAGGATTTCAAAGCAAGATGATATTAAATCAGTAATGGCTGCCATAATTTCTTGTTTTTTTCAAAATAGTTGTTCATATCATCACACATAATAAAATCAAACAAAACAGAATAAAATCATTCCAAATGATGAATGAAAACATAAGGATTCAAAGCAATGTAATGGGGAATCACAGTTAGTATAAAAACTTATGTACTCTTACCGTTTCTTACACTAGGTAGACTGTATGGTATTTATGCATGTGAGTTTGATTTATTTTGCTTTTCAGTATGGTCTCAAGTTGCATCCATGTACTTATAAATATCTCAATGTGATCATTCTTTATAGCTGAGTAGTACTCCATTGTATAAAAATACCACAACTTTTTTATTCATTCCTCAGCTGATGAGCACTTAGGTTGTTTCCAAGATCTGGCTATTACAAATTGTACTGCTATAAACATGAGTGGACATATACCACTGTGATATGATGTTTTTAATTCTTCTGGGAATATGCCTACAAGTAGAATAGCTGGGTCAAATGGGACTTCCAATTGCAAATATTTAAGGAATCTCCAGACTGGCCTACACAGTGATTGCACCAGTCTACACTGTGCAAAAGAGTTCCTTTTTCCCCGCAGCCTCTCCAGCATTTGTTGTTGGTAATTTTCTTTATCCTGTCTTTCTGGAGTAAGATGGAATCTCAGTGTGGTTTTAATTTGCATTTCTCTAATGACTAATGATGCTGAACATTTTTTTAATGTATTTATTTGCCATTTGTATTTCTTCATCTGAGAACTGTGTATTCATCTTAGATGCCCATTTTTGGATTGGGTCTTTGAATTTTGGGGATCTGATTTTTTTTTAATTCTTTATGAGTTCTAGATAGAAGTCCTTTGTCTGAGGGACAGTTCACTAAGATTTTTTCCCAGTTTGTAGGTTTTCTTTTCACTATGCTGGAGATTTTTCAACATGCAGAAACTCATTAATAAGATGTGGTACAGTTATTGATTCTGGGAAGTATTTCCTATGTGGTTTGATTCTTGTTCATGAATTCTCTACCTACCCTGTGTCTTCAAGATTTTTACCTGCTTTGTCTTCCAACAGATTTAGTATTTCTGTTTTAATATTTAGATCTTTTATCCACTTAGATTTTAGTACATGGTGATAAGCATGGGTCTAGTTTTAGTTTTTGGCAAAGGATAGCTAGTTTTTCTAACACCATTTATTAAAAGGGCTATTGTTCTTCCAGTGAACGTTTGGCCCCTTTATCAAAGATAAGTTGTTTGAATGTGTTTGTGGTTGTGGTTGTATCTTCCAACCTATTCCACTGATCTTCAGATCTGTTTTTATTCCAGTACCATGTTGATTTTATTACAGTAGCTTTGTAGTGTAACTTCAAGTCTGGGATTGTGATGTCTCCTGCCTTGCCTTTCCTGCTTAGAATTACTTTTGCTATTCTAGGTCTCTTCCGGTGCTAGATGAATTTTAGGAGTGATTTCTCTAGATCCATGAGGAATGTTAGTGGTATTTTGATTGGGATTGCATTGAATCTGTATAACAATTTTGGGAGAATGGCCATTTTCACAATATTTGTTCTTCCTATCCATGAACAATAGATGTCTTTCCATTTTCTTCAATTTCTTTTTTCAGGGTATTATAATTTTCCCTATATAGCTGTTTTACTACTTCTGTGAGATTAACTCCTAAGTATTTCAATTGTTGGATGTTACTGTGAAGGGTGTTTCTTTTATTATATCTTTCAGTGCTTTTGTTGTTAGTGTGTAGGAATGTTATTGATTTTTTTGAGTATTGATTTTGTATCCAGTTACACTGCTGAATTTATTATATCTAGGAGTTTTTCAATGGAGTTTTGTGACTCATCTATGGAGAGATCATATTGTCTGCAAATAATGATAATTTAACTTCCTCTTTTCCCATTTTTACTCCTTTTATTTCTCTCTCTTGTCTAATTGTTCTGGCTAGTATTTCTAGTACTATGTTGAAAAGGAGCAGTGATAAGGGACAACCTTGTCCTGTGCCTGATTTTAAGGTAAAGGCTTTCAGTTTTTGGCCATTTAATATGATGCTGGCTGTTGTTTTATAATAGATGGGCTTTATCATCTTGAGGTAAAGACCCTCTATTCCAATTCTCTGTAAGTTTTTATCATGAATGAGTGTTGGACTTTATCAAAAGCTCTTTCTGTGTCTATAGAGATTATCATGTGATTCTTATTTTTTGCTCTATTGATATGATGGATTGCATTTATTGATTTACGTATGTTGAACCATCCCTGCATTCCTGGGATGAATCCCACTTAGTCATGGTGTATAATCTTCTTGATGATTTGCTGCATCCTGTTTGCCAATATTTTATTGAGAATTTTTGCATCCATGTTCATTAGGAAGATTGGCCTATAGTTCTCTTTTTTAGTTGGGTCTTTCTCTGGTTTTGGTACTAGAGTAATATTTGCTTGCAAGAATGACTTAGGAAGAATGGCTTCCCTTTCGATTTCATTGAAGAGTTTGAGGAGTGTCGGCATTAAGTCTTATTTGTATTTCTTGTAGAATTCCATAATGAATCCTTCTGGACCTGGGCTCTACTTTGGTGGTAAGGACTTAATTACGTTTTCAATTTCATTAATATAAATTGGGTTATTCAGCAGTTTTACATCTTCTTGACCCAGCTTTGGTAGTTCATACATTTCTAGGAATCTGTCCATTTTTTCCGTGTTATTGAACCTATGAGAGTAGAGGTTTTTGAAATAGATGTTGATGATCTTCTGTATTTCCACAGAATCTGTAGTAATTTCACCTTTTTCATTCCTTATTGCATGAATTTGAGTTTTTTCTTTCCTTTTTTTAAAAATAAGGTTGGCTAGTGGCTTATCAGTTTTATTTATTCTTTTTTTTCCAATTTTATTTTAAAGAGAATAAGACAAAAGAGTTCAGTACAGAGCAGATTGGAACCGGACAACATAGGCAGCACAATACTTAACATTAAGACAACTGGACAACAACAATAGCTATCACAATATTTCCTTCTCTGCTATAGTTGAGCATAGTTTCAAATACAATAATATCAAACATAACAAAAAAGTATAAAGCCATTCAAAGAGTAAAAGAATTACAGGGCATTCTGAACCAAATAACAGAGAATGATCAATGGGTACTAAAATATCTCATTTTCAATAAAAAATTTTGTTTATACTTTCACACATATTGAAATCCCAATAAGACACAATGTGATAGAACCAATGCAAATAGAAGAATAGAAGATTCATAGGTCTTCTAAGAAGGACAGTATTAAATCAGCAACAGCTGTCATAATGTTTTGTTCTCTTCAAAAAACAGCTGTTCATAGCATCACACATAATAAAGTCAAACAAAACAGGATAAAACCATTCCAACTGATGAATGAAAACATTGAAAGGCTTCAAAGCTATGAGATGGGAACTCATGATTACCATAAAATCTTATATACTCTTCTCAACTCTCATACTAGAGAGACTACAGTATTTACACATGAGAGTCTGGTTTATTTTGCTTATGAGTATGGTTTCAAGTCATATCCATTTTTTTATAAATATCTCAATGTGATCATTCTTTATAGCTGAGTAGTACTCCATTGTATAGAAATACCACAACTTTTTTATCCATTCCTCAGTTGATGGGCACTTAGATTGTTTCCAAGACCTGGCTATTACAAATTGTACTGCCATAAACATGGGTACACATATATCACTGTGGTATGATGTTTTGAGTTCCTCTGGGAATCTGCCTAGAAGTGGAATAGCTGGGTCAAATGGGTCCTCCAGACCCAGCTTTTTGAGGAATCTCCAGACTGACATCCACAGTGGTTGCACCAGTCTACACTCCCACCAACAGTGCAGAAGAGTTCCTTTTTCCCCACAGCCTCTCCAACATTTGTTGTCAGTAGTGTTTTCTATCTTGGCCAATCTTTCTGGAGTGAGATGGAATCTCAGTGTGGTTTTAATTTGCATTTTTCTAATGACTAATGATGATGAACATTTTTTTCATGTATTTATTTGCCATTCGTATTTCTTCATCTGAGAACTGTGTATTCATTTCAGATGCCCATTTTTGGATTGGGTCTTTGAGTTTCAAGAGTCTGATTTTTTTTTTAATTCTTTGTAAGTTCTAGACAGAAGTCCTTCATCTGAGGGACTGTCCATTAAGATTTTTTCCCAATTTGTGTGTTTTCTTTTCACTCTGCTGGAAACATCTTTAGACATGCAGAAACTGTTTAATAAGATGTGGTCCCAGTTATTGACTCTGGGAAGTATTTCCCATGCAGTTTGATTCTTGTTAATGAATTCTCTTCCTACCCCTATATCTTTGAAATTTTTACCCACTTTGTCTTTCACCAGATTTAGTGTTTCTGTTTTAAAATTGAGATACTTGATCCATTTAGATTTTAGTTGAGTACATGGTGATAGGTATGGGTCTAGTTTTAGTCTTCTGCATATGGATAGCTAGTTTTTCCAGCACCATTTGTTAAAGAGACTGTCATTCTTCCAGTGAGCTGTTTGGACCCTTTATCAAAGATAAGGGGGTTGAGTCAGTTTATGGTTTTTGTTGTATCTTCCAATCTATTCCACTGATCTTCAGGTCTGTTTTTATTCCAGTGCCATGTTGATTTTATTATTGTAGCTTTGTAGTATAATTTCAAATCAGTGATTGTGATGCCTCCTGCCTTGACTTTGCTACTTAGAATCCTCTTTGCTATTATAGGTCTCTTCTGGTTCCAGATGAATTTTAGGAGTGATTTCTCTAGATCTATGAGGTTTGTTATTGGTATTTTGATTGTATTGTATTGAATGTGTATAGTAATTTTGGAAGAATGGCCATTTTCACAATGTTTGTTTTTCCTATCCATGAACAGGGGATGTCTATCCATTTTCTGAGGTCCTCATTGATTTCCTTTTCAGGGTATTATAATTTCCGCTGTACAGGTCTTTTACTTCTTTTGTGAGATTAATTCCTAAGCATTTTGTTTTTTGGATGCTAGTGTAAAGTGTGTAACTTCTCTTATTTCTCTCTCAGTACTTTTTTGTTAGTGTATAGAAATGCTATTGATTTTTGAGTATTGACTTGGTATCCAGCTACATTGCTGAATTTTTTTTATTATATCTAGGATTGTTTCAATAGAGTTTAGGGAGTCTTCTATGTAAAGTATCATGTCATCTGCGAATAATGATAATTTAACTTGCTCTTTTCCTATCTTTACTCCTTGTATTTCTATTTCCTGTCTTATTGCTCTGGCTAGTATTTCCAGTACTATGTTGAATAGGAGCAGTGACAGGGTACATCCTTGTCTTGTGCCTGATTTTAAGGTAAAGGCTTTCAGTTTTTGACCATGTAATATGATGCTGGCTGTTGAGTTATCATAGATGGCCTTTATCATATTGAGGTGAAGACCATCTATTTCAATTCTCTGTAAGGTTCTTATCATGAATGAGTGCTGGACCTTATCAAAAGCATTTTCTGCATCCATAGAGATGATCATGTGGTTCTTTCTTTTGGCTCTATTGTTATGGTGAATTACATTTATTGATTTGCATATGTTGAACCATCCCTACATTCCTGGGATGAATCCCACTTGGTCATGGTATGTAATCTTCTTGATGATTTGCTGCATCCTTTTTGATTCATTGATTCTTTGTATTG